>MKEJ01092817.1:0-10783 GCA_001753735.1 Embelia ribes
AAATTAGAGTAATCTTCTAACACCGTAATCGATTAGTATAATTTTATAAATTTTAATCCAAAATTGATTTAGTCCAAAATTTAGAATTTTTAACCTATCTGAGGTAGAAATAAACCTGATTATAAACCTCCTCGATTTCTTACACAAACTTTAATTGGAACTCATTAACTAGAGGAATTAGGGAGATAAACATTTAGACATGATTTTTAATTAATATTGTAAAAATTTATATTTTATAAATTGTTAATAATTTGTTAGCTAATATATTTCTCGTATCGAGACCAATCAATTAGCATTTACGAGTAAGAGTAATTTAGCTAGTTTAGCCGTCTGCAGTAAATTCTAAAGTGAAGAATGTGCGGTTAGAAATTTTTTAAGACTTCCGAGTTTGTTAAGAACCCCTGATATCGATATTCGATTTCTTACCGAATAAGATTATATCGTTTTCTTTTGCACTTGCTAGGTAAATACTTTCTATGCATATGGGACATTCACTAAATATTCCTTTGAAGCATAACATGAAATATGCAAACACAAATCATCCGTAGAAAGCAATTTAAATGGTGTGTTAATCATTTTTTCTTCGTATCTTTTACACCACTATAGCGAGGTTTTAATTTTTTTAGGAATTCACCAAATAATGAGTAGTTATCTTTCTTAATATTTCGACTATTTGAAAAATGATAAGTTTTATTGATAATTTCTAGCCAATAATGACACAGTATATTAGTTAATTCGAATCAAGACTGGATTTTTCTATAGTTAATTAAGATACCTCTAAAACAATAATCATAAATAAACAAATATATAAACTTGCACTTATGAGTAATGGATTTGAATTTCATGGTGGCATAAAAATAATTTTTTTACTTTTTTATTTTGGGTTTCTATGTTTGGAAAAGTTTCTAGCTTCTCATTAAAACCAATTCTTTGATCATTAATCTTTAAATGCAAAATTTATTTATTTCTTATATGTCGTAAATCCTGCAAGCGTGTATTTATATATACTTCCAAAATCAATGATTAATTTTATTGGCAACCATTTTAACCCCAACTTTCAAAATTTCTTTATGATCAGCATAGATTAATTATGTTACAGATACACCCTTGAACAAAGATAATTTTGTTTCTTAAAAGCTCAAAAATAAGAAAAACACCATTTCTTTTTCATGAATTGGAGATATTAATTAATAAATTCGAAAAGAAAATTTTTAAAAAATTGCGAAGACTTACGGTGTTAATATTCCAGCGGGAGACGATTAAGGCACCGAATAATAAGAGGGAAAATATGCTAAACGCAACCTTCGTTGAAGCTCTTGTATTCTTCACTTGTTTTCGATGAATCATGTACTTGTCACTATATCTTTTCATAGTGAGTTGTGGCTTTATAATAACTAGTTATTTTTGGAGAGTTGATTAAAGTTTCTCAAATGAGAAACGGAGAAATAGAGAGATATGTATATGGGAAATTCTGTGTGTGTGTGTGTGTCAAGAACCATGTGTTGAGTTTGAAACTGATGAAAGAAGAGAAAGCTATGCGTGTTATTCACTTTTCCTAAGCCTTAATTCACGTTTTATTACCAATTATTTTTCGCGGTACTTCCTTTATTTTATTTTTTCTTTTGCTAATTCCTTACTCAAGTTATTTTCTTTATATTTAATATTTATTAGTAAAGTTGTATTTTAAATTACAAAAAGAGTTACAATTGTCATTTTTGAGTTCTTCTTCGTGGAAATCATGGTTTATTTCATTTGTTTTGACAACAAAATAAATTGGGTTAACTAAAGCAATAATCCCCGTGGTTTCAAATAAATTTCTATTTGGTCCACATACTTGCAATTGCAATGATAGTGGTCCTTAGCTTTGAGAAAGTGACATATTATAGCATTTGCATCAGATTGCCTAAACCACGTTCTTTTCTTATTTTGGGTAACCAAAAGTTAAGTAATATTATTTTTGACTTTGTGTCAGATTATCTAATAGTTACTTAGAATGGAGAATATCTCTTCAAATCTAAAAAATTACTATTCATTCCTTAAACATATAAAATTAATACATTCTCTATCATGTCACATCATTTCATTATTATATTTAAAAAGTTAGTATATTTTCCATCCAATTACTCAACTATTATTAACTAAAAATAAATTTAATAAAAATATTTAAAATAATTAAATAATAATTATAAATTTAATATTTTAAAATAATTATTGAGTTTAAAACTACTAAATACAACATATAACTAAAACTTAATGTAAGCAAAAATTTATTTTAATATTTTAAAAAAATAAATAATTATAATTTTTATTAGTATTTATGAAAATTTTATTTTTAAATATAACAAACATAAAAATGAATTTAAATTTTAATATTTAAAATATATATTTATTAAAAGTTAAATTTATATTTATATTATAAAAATTAATATTTAATACTAAGAAATAATAGTTCTTTATTAAGAAAATTTATTTATATTTATTTCATTTATATAATATTTTATTTATATTTCGCTTCTATCATATCACTTCTATTCCCCTTTCTCTTCTTTTATTGATTCTATTTATATTTTTCATTAATATAATAATTTAATAAATTAAATTATAATTAAAATTATAAATTTAAAATTATAAATAATATTTTTTTATTAATATATAATTAAATAATTAGTATTTTGCAATTAAATGTATTAGCATGTGTGGAATTTTAAGTAAGGAGTGATTAAAGAAAAGATAGCATGTTAATGAAATAGAAATATAATAAATAATCTGATGCAAAGCTTAAGAAATAAAGATTTTGTAAAATAGATATATAATCTATTTTTTCTGTATTTTAGAGATTATGTTAAGAGAATCTGATGCAATTGCTCTAACAACTTAGAATCTTAATAAATTAATTAAGGCTGTTTTTTATATTCAATTTATTGGTTAGCATTACCTTCTCATTCGCTTTATTACCTTTGATTTGGAACTGTAGGAAGAGGGTTGTTGAGTTTGCCATGGTCTCCCAAACTATTGGATCGCTTTACAAAATAGTAGCTTAAATCTCATTGGTTGTCTCATAGCTTAAATTTTATTACGGTTGTCTCTATTGGAGAATTGTTGGAGAATTATATAAAAGAATAAAAAGTTGTCCTACTAACAAGCTCTAGCTTTTAGTATAACGGTAACTTAACATTGTATCAGAGCCAAAAGTGCTCGTTTATTTGATTAAATTAAAAATTTATTATTGATTCCACCCGTTACGTGCGTTTGTTGGGCGTTCGGAAATTTGACCAGGCCACAAGTGAGCGAGAAATATTAAATATTATCTCACATCGACTACTAATAACATTAAATCCTTATATATGATTATATGTGCACCCTTTCCTTGTAAACCATTTTCAATGGTGAATTCTATTCATGTAATTATTACAACTATAAATTTAACAGTCTAATTGGTTGTTGAGTTTGTTGATATTATAATTTGGGATCTCATTATCGGTGAAGGGGACACGGACTTTCTTGATCTAATTTAGGATTATATCCAAAATCAATTATATTTTTGTTGGTACTTTTATTTGAATATTTTAATTTATAATTAAGATTAAGTTGTAATTTCAATTTTTGATAATGAAATAAAATTTTTATTGTTTACAGTTTATAATTTCTGTTATCATTTATTCGAAATTATTATTATATTATTATTTTGTTATAAACAACAACACCAATAAATTATACTAACACTATGTTTGATGCAAGAATTTCTTATAGGAAAATGTAATGGAAAATAAAATGTTCTTATATTTTTTATGTTTTTTGAAGAGATTTTTTTATGTTACATTTTCATGCAAAAAAAAAATCCTTGCACTAAATAAATCTAAGGGTTGAGTAAAGGGGCAATATATTTTTAAGTTAGTCTATGGATATTTTCTTTTGCAGTTGAGCTGAAGAGTGAAAATAACAATTGAGAGATCTAGGATATGAAAATCTGAACTCTTCTGGATTGATTTATACTTTGATCGAACAATAAATTTTAAAAAGTTTAGCAAATTTCCCTTAATAGCTCCACAATAGTTATTAAGAAGCGATGCCAACATTTCATTTCGGAATATAATTAGAGAAGTGCTTCTCTCACTTATAGGGCTGTGAAAGATTGCATAAATTGTGTTCAATTTTTGTATCGTAATATAGCGCTGCCGACAGACCGAGAAAAAATATCAAACTTGAAAGTTATAAACATTGGTACCCTCGCTAAATTACGAAGAGTTTATTTCTAAAATCAATTTGAAATAATTTGGTTGAATTAATTGTCATGACTAAAAACTTGACATGATTTTAGTATATTCTTTCAACTTATTGGCCGTTTACAAAATTTAGTAAAAGATTCAAAAATAGAATAAACTGGAAAAAAAAAAAAAGTTGTAAAAGAAATGCATGCCCCAAATTTAAGTATATTCTTTCAACTTATTGTTTTTAGTATCAATTTTAAATACATGGTTCATGACTACAGCTTAAATTAAGCTCTAATATGTTATTGTTCAGTTTTGAGTCATATAATCAAATTTAAGTATATTCTTACGGCTCCTAACTGAATAGGAGCATGCTGTAACTCATCAACAGTTGCAATCCGGCTTTGTTAAACAGGCGTCAATTGAGTCTTAACATTTCCATTGACCAGTTAATGAAATGACAGTACCATCACAATCATAGAAAAATAGTCTTTAATGCCTTCGTACGTGCATGACTCACAGGAAAAAGGGAAAAATTTTAATATACACGTAACCATTATTTATCATGCGTCTATTGCACATTATTATTATATATGAAAATCTCCATAAGCGAAGAAATTAATTGAAAAACCAAATTCAACGGCGTCAACTATACGCACCGCAAAGGCGAGTGTCCACATCATCATCAATCTAATCGAAAGTAGAAAAAGCCCAGCCAAAACCGCGTCCCTTTTAGCCTCGATAACAAACAAATTAACAAATGATAAATTACACTTTACCCCATCGGTTTATATCAAGCTTCTGAAATTTCATCCCATTATTGAAAATTTACCACCAAAATTTTTGGAGGCAAAGTTGAAAAGTCAGCTTAATTATTACTATAATTGACGTATAAAATAACAAAATTACCTCTTAATTAGCACCTATTTTGTAATAAGATGATATTTCTTTGATGTTTCTCAATTATCAGCTTCAAATTGAAAAAAACCTCGAGCAAGTGATGGGTAATATGGATTTTTCGTAGTTGCCAATAAAGAAAACAAAATTGGTAAATGGAAGTGAAAAACATGAAAAATGATATGCAGGAAAGTTAAAAAAGACGATATTATAAATAATAAAGTAAATGATACATGAGAATGGTAAATTAAATTAGTTATATTGAAAATACATATATGTAAATACAAAATAGTTATATGCATATATTAGAATAAAATATTAGCAATATCCTTAAAAATGATAATTATGATAAATTTTTAATTTTTTTTTAGTTTATTAGTAGAATGGGAACTAGTATGGACTTGAAATTGAAGAGTTTTCAAATCGGAAAATGTTGCCTTGGGGAAACAATGATTTTCAGGTTCAACAGAGTTTTCGAGTAACTATACGACTCTTTCTGCGTGTGTGCGAAACTTGAATTGCGACTTGATTGGAAAGTGTAGTATTAAAATAACTCGGGGAATATTATGGAATACCTGGAAACCTCATGGAGTAAAATGTAATTGCCCATAAACAAATCAAGAAACCCAATTATATATATATTATATTATATAAAGAAGAAAATCATAATTAATCAAATCAATCAAACCAGAGAAACGGTACGCACCTGTACGAACCTCTTCCTTCCTCTCTCTCTCTCTCTCACTCTCTCTCTCTCTCTCTCTCTCTCTCCCCCATCTATATCTCTCCCAACTTGTCTCCACCTGTTATTCACCTTTCCCCTTTCTCACAAACAGAATAATCAATTCAAAACCCTAGAGAGAGAAACAGTGACGAAGACGACGATGGGATCGAGCTCAGTCGCAGCAGCTCTGCTCCTCTCTCTACTGTTAATTTCTTCTCCGAAGGTCGTCTATGGCGGCGATATAGTCCACGAGGACGATCAGGCACCTTCTCGCGACGGCTGCAACAATAACTTTGTTCTGGTAGTTACTCTATTTAATCTATATATATATAATTGTGTAGTTGTTTATAATTTGAATTTGTTTTACTCCTCCGTACACAAATAATAGCTCACTTGGGCTTATCGTTTTAGGCAACTTTAAAAAGTAGAGTTTAAAATTTGAAATGAATATTATTAATCAAATCTATTCCCACAATTTTAAGAGGTAATAGTAGCAATTCACGTAGATTTTCAATGATTGTTGGTCCGAAAATAGAAAGCTGAGTTATAATTTTTGGAAAAAAAAAAAAGAGGTGCGGATTATTATTTGTGGACCTTTTCTTTAAAATAAAATTTATACTGCTCTAACTACATATATATTTGTACTATTTCCATACACAAATCATTTTCCTTTTTATTTTTAATTTGTTTTGGTCCTTTTTGTTGAATCATTGAGTTAAAGTTTGGTAGATATTGATAAAATAGAAATTCAACGACTAAAGTTAAGTGTAATCGTGGTATTAAAGTTATTATGACAATAAATTGGTTCTGGTAGTCACTCTATATCTATATTAGTTTTTGTTGTTTGTAATTTTTTAGTTAGCATTTATCCTAGTTCTGAAAATGTACTGGTTAGACTTTGTATGATGTCACTATTAATTTTTAATCAGTGAGAAGAAATGTGAATTTATGATGACATGGTTGAATTTTATTTTGAAATTATTTTTGGTCCTTTTTGTAGAATCATTGAATTAATGATAGGGTAGATATAATTTATTTTTTTTAGTTAAGATTTCAACTTTGGAAAATGATACCGTTACCAAAAGTCATGTATTAAAACTATACATACGCATGCGCTTATGTGGTTATATCAAGTGCATTGACTGATTCTGTTTTAAGATCAAGATAAACGGATAGTATCTAACCATATAGGTGTTACTGTGTTTTTACAGTGTTTCTACATATTTTCAGTATGTATTTCATTCCTCTTAGACATTTCCTTTATTGTGAAAATGTACGTTAGCAGACTTTGTATGACATCACCATAAACTTTTAATTAGTGGGTGAAAATGTAAATTGTGACCAACATGGTTCAATTTTATATTCAAATTATTTCCATTTTATAATCATGGAATTGAATTCAGGGAAGATATAGATGATGTGAAATGCAATTTGCTTCTTTAAAATTAAGTCTGTGATGAAGTGCTAAATTAAAAAACAAAACTATCAATTTAAATCTGAGATGAAGTATTAACTTACCAAAATTTTCAGAACGCCGTCGTGGGTGATCTTTATATTTTATGCATAGGTTTCCATAATTTGTGCTTTAGCATAGTCGTCTGTGAACATAGTTTCCGCATTATCATTATGCTTATTATATTATTAATATTATTATTTTTGTTATTACTATTTGAATATAGATTCTTTTCCTTATCCTGAAAAAGTTAAGTTATTAGACTTTGTATGCTTTCATTTGGCACTAGTTTTGTTAATGATCTCAACTCAAAATCAACGTAGTAGCTCATCTATGAATGTGTTGTAATGTCACACTTGATTTGTCAATCAACGAAGAAAAATGTAAGTTGGCGCCAGCATGGGTGATCAGAATTTATGGAATGTAAGGTTAGCATAGCTATAAAGATATAAAATGAGAGCTGGTTCTTTTATTTTTCTAAAGATAAAGATGCATAGAACCAAAGAACTGCCTTAAGGGGGACGAACCCTTTACAACCAAAATTACAACCATTAGACTGAAGAGGGCCTAAGGAAATCATCAAAATCCAAAAATGGAAAAAGAGAAACAGTAGGTTTTGGCTGCAACCACAAAAAGAGGGAAGCATGAATGATTCCGTCAATAAAGGAATAGGAATATCAAAAGGTTGCACTGAATATTTGTAGATACACTACCTTCAAATTACATATCTTCTATAGAAGGTTGAAATCAGAGCTAGTTGTTTCAATTTGGAGGTAGTGTAGCTATAGAAAACGTTGAAAATGGGAGCTAGTTGTTTCAGTTTGAATATGGGATCCTCTATGTAAATCAAGAGCAAACTTACAAACATCAGACCGTAAATGACCTTTTGTTCTGAGTTCGTGTTATTTAGCTGCTTGATGATGGTTGTTATTCTGGTGGAAATGCTAGAATAAATGGACGTACAATTTTTTAGTTCATTCCACTTAAAGGTTAAATAGGCTTACTTTTTCTGTGGCAAGCTTATTAGGTAATCGCATTCAAAGTTTTTATACAATCTGAGATACAGAAACAAGGACAGCAACCGTGCACATTTTACACATTCAGTGATGCTGGAACAAGAATGCTGGCACGGCCATGGATATATAACACGTGTTACGGTAGTAGTTTGAGAAAGTGATGGATTTCATTTCGCCTTTACTTCTGTAGCTTCTTCTCAATAAATATGAAAATACAGCCAATTAAGCATGAAAAAGAAAACACAATCATTACATCACCTCCTTTCAAACATCATTAAATGTACTACATGATTGAAATCTTAAGCCGCAATAATTGTGCAATTACCATAAAATATAACTTCTTAAATCTGGGTTGACTGATTTTATAGAGTGTAAGAGGCATACATTTTACCTTGGAATTCTGAAGTCTCTAAAATCTAAATTTAGTTCTACTAATTTCATAATATATACTGCAAGGAGCCTAGGATGCATATTTATAAGTTACCATGCCCAACTATGTTTCAGAAGGCATTCTATTCGAATGTCATCGTATCTAAAATGTCTATTGTTTATTTGGATGTGGGTCTACTGGTGTAGGACACAGTCAGGGTCTCAACTTTGATGTGTTTGTGCTTTTTACTTCGGTAATATTTGTAGTGTCTTAGATTTGACATGTTGCATATTATTTTTTAAGCTATTTGCCAACTAGTGACATGGATTGGATGAATTGAAGTTGTAGTTCTGACCTTATCCCTGTTATTGGCAAAATTCTATTAATCAGACAGTTCAGGCACTTAATCCTATTAGGTTGTCGACCATTTGGACTGACAGATGCGATATGACGCATTTGCTGCAGGGAAAACTGTAACAACTGGAATTTCTGGGATAGTTATGTTGGCATCAGATTCAGGGGTTTTAATAATATTATTGAAGCTCATCGAAACTAATCCTTTCAGGAACCTTGTTCTTCCTTATATTATCAACTATTCTGCATTTCATCTCTCCTTTTTTGTCCAGTATGTGCAACTTTTTCTTACTCTAATTTTATACTGTTACAATTGAAAGTATATTTTGCTTTGTGCTGGATAGGTTAAAGTCCCAACTTATATTGATGGGGACGAAGTAGAAGAATTTGTTGGTGTTGGTGCTCGCTTTGGTCCTACCTTGGAATCGAAGGAGAGGGATGCTAACCGAAGTAGATTAGCCATTGCAGATCCATCCGACTGTTGTAGTAAACTAAAAAACAAGGTGACTTTGCTTATAATTTTCTGAGCATTTAACCACTCAACAATATTTCTTGGTTAATGCCACTTATGATTGATGAGAGATTTAGAGTTTGACAAGTTTTTTCAAGACCTTGTAATGTCGAATTACTTGTCCTTTGGTAGCTTACAGGTGAGGTCATCCTCGTTTACCGAGGTAATTGCAGTTTTGTAACCAAGGCGAATATGGCAGACGATGCTGGAGCTTCAGCTATCCTCATTATAAACAATGCCACAGGTCTTTGCAGATTCAATTGGACAGTTCCAGTAGAAATTTTATTGGTTGAATCTCCCCCTTCCCGTCATTTCTTATTTTTGCATGTTCTCGTCTGGTATAATAGCTTAATAAGAAATGGATGTTGTTGAGTAACCTAGTGTGGCAACTGAAATGCGTATTTAGGATGATTGGAATTTTCAACCAGTGCTATATCTGTTACTTGATCATTGGACTCTCGTCTTCTGCAGAACTTTTCAAGATGGTCTGTGAAGATAATGAACCTGATCTTGTTATTGGCATACCAGCTGTTATGCTCCCGCAAGATGCTGGTGAAAGCTTGAAAGACAGTATACTCAACAACTCAAATGGTGAGCATGGTTTTAAAATTTAATTGAAAATGAAGTAACATATGCAATATAATGACAATTTACAACTTAGCGCTTTGATAATGAGGTTATTCATTGTAATAAGAGTAAATAATATATTTGAGTAATTGTGAGCATATCCAATTGGGTGGTCTCAGTATTTATTTATAATTAGAACTTACAGGATATTTACAATCAATTTAGTGAATCAATTACAATTTCTAAATATCTCGTATTTCCTAATCTAACTATTAACATATGCTTAAGAGAAGATTTCCTTATTTGAATATATTGTCACACTCCCCTTCAAGTTGTAGCATAGATATCATATGTTCCAAGTTTGTGATAAAGATATTTAGCCCTAGATCCTCCTAATGCTTTTGTGAATCAAGTCTGCAAATCGATTTTCGGATTTGATGTGCTTTGTCTTATCATATTCTCTTCAACCTTATCACGTACAAAATGGCAATCCGCCTCCAAGTGTTTAGTTCTCTCGTGAAACATCGGATTAGAGGCAATATGTATAGCTGACTGATTATCATACATTAGTTCCGTTGGTTATGAATGCGAAAAACCTAGTTCTTTTACTATGTGTTTCGCCCACACTAACTCACATGAAGGGTGGGACATTGTGCTATAGTTTGATTCTACACTTGATCGAG
>MKEJ01092822.1:0-15318 GCA_001753735.1 Embelia ribes
AAATCAAGTTTGGAATTGATTGTTCAAAAATTGGTTAGGTTGATTATTTTGGAACTGATTCCGAAACTAATTTGGAAACTAATTTTGCTGATTATAGGCGATGGATGAGAATAATGTTGAGAATGATATTGATGTTGTTAATTGAGTTGATCCTAAGGGTTATCATCAATATCAGTAGGAGGAAGGTCTTCATGATTAGCAAGTGGAAAATACTCTGGTTGATTACCAACTTCGAGAATAGAAGAATTCTCAACTTTTGCCTTATCTAACCCATTACCACTATCTTGATTCATCAGTGCATGCTGCAGATTTCTAGTGTTAACCATTTTTAATTTTTTTTTAGTTTTTTATTTTTAATTTTTTAAACTAAACTCTCTTAAAAATAATTAGCTCCTAAAAATCACTAAAATGCCAAAAACTTGATTGTTTTTAAATATCGCAGAATAAAATCAACAAGTATACGAGAGTGTAGTATATTAATGCCAGTAAAACATCGGGAATAACAATCTCGAAGGCTCCTATAATTCGTGAACGTTCCTAATCAATCTCAATTAAGCGTGAATTTATCAAGAGAATTATCTAAAGTAACTAAACTAAATTAATTAATTCTAATTTCATGCTAATCTAACTTTAAATCAATTTTTTTTATATGAGTAGATACAACTAAAAAAGGGGTATATTTCTACAAATAATTAATTAAAATGACCAACTCCTAGTTAATTCCGATAGCTTTCTATTATTCAATCCATACTTATCACAATTCTTTTATATAAAATTACTAATAAATTTAAACTAGAATTTTGTGTAAAAATATTTATTAAGTGAATTTGACCTATTATTTACTTAAAATACCCTACAGACGATATAGGGCATAAAAATCTAGTAATTATCCCTAGTGTTTTAGAAATTTATCGCATAGGTAAAAATACCCAATACCACTTGTAAAATCTCTAAACTAGAATTTGCAAAAATCAATTTTCAAATTATATTACATGGTTATCAAATTTGCAACAATTAAAAAGTCAAATATTTTAGAAAATAATTTCTACTCCAAAAGGTTTCGTACAAAAATTAAGTTTAAAAATATATATAAATCAATCTGGTATATAGTTTTATTGAACCAACATGAGACAAGTGATTCATGAATCTAGATTACATCATCAATCTTAATTGGGAAAAAATTTAGCCATTACATTTATATTTAAATAAGACATCAATAAGAATTGTATGAAAGTAAAAATCATGTAATCCAAAGCAATTTTTAAAAAGAGAGGTAAAAATAGCGAGTAATTAAATTGGATAAATAACTCACAAAATATTGAAAAAAAGAACAAACGTAAATAAGGGAGTTTAAAAAATATAACTAAACCTAAAAAAGATAAAAACATAAAAATTGTTGTCCTCCGGTATCTTTCTTTAAGAAAATAATAAAAAAATAATAATAAACACCAAGCTAGGTCTTCTTTGGGCTTTGTACACACTTTGGAAAACATCAAATTTTTTCCCTTTCCCACTTGATTGTTATATGGATAATTTAGTCCACTTGAGTTTCAATCATCCTTGAATACATCATTCTTAATACAATATATCCATTTTTTAGCTTCATTATTATCGAAGAATACCTGCAATATATAACAAACTAGCATAATACTAAAATATAGCTAATTTATTAATATCAAGTATGATATATATGATAATTTTACACAAAAAATTCCTAAAATATATAAAATATTAGACTAATCACTTACTATATTTTACACACTTCTTATTTGTCACGTTTCTTGTCTATAATTTAAAATTGTATTGCAAAGGCTCGACAATGTTAAACAAACCTTGTACCGGTCAACTGGACATTTACCGCTGTTGAAAAATATATGGTTTCCCATATGATTTTTATGAGATTGAAGTTCATGAAAGTTACCAACTTTGAGTCATTTTTATGTAGAGTACACATAATATTTTTACCCGTTCTCGGGTAGGTTTTAAAAGTCGTAATGCGAGTTTCGAAACGGTATATTACATATTCAAAAATCATAAAATGGTGTAAATGAAAATTAGCTTGAAAGTGAGGTGTTTAAAGGAGATTTAGTTGGGATGTCCAAATCTTGTGGGAATTATCCCATATCGACTAAACAAAGGTTTCTTATATTGTATATATACAATAACATGTAATACTAGATGTGTAATCTAATGTGACACATACACATATAGGTGGAAGCACCATACGCGCGTCGTCTGTTCGGGTCGGGCTGGGGTCGGGCTCCGGCTCAGGCTCGGGCCTGGTAGCTAGTTGCGCATGGCATGTTAGACGCGTCATTGTCCCGGTCAGGGTCTGGATATGAAGTAACAACCCTTGTATGACTATTAAAAGAGCTATTTTTCAGCCATTTTTAATCATTCTGAAAAAATTCACTTCACTTGCACACTTTTGCACAAAACCACATCCATATAGTTAGAGAGGGTAGCACACCATAAAAGACTCGATCAGATGCCCCGATTACTGCTTACATCAGGGCATAATGAGCAAACGTTATATATTGGGAGTTCATTGCCAGTTTATGCTAGAAGCAACTAAGGTGGTGGACAAATTGGATTTAAGGGGATACGGTAAACTACGGTCTCGTCTGGTATACATGGTTTATTTAAATTTTTGTAGTTTATGTGTAACACCATTATAAAGAAAGAAATATATGTTTATATTTTTTCATTTCGTTATTTTCAATTTATAATAAATTATTATTATTCAAAAATTCTTTTAACAATAGAGATATCACCAAAAGAAAAAATTAACATCCATAGAATAATTTAGATACAAGGATAACAAGTTACGTGATCAATACAACTTTTCAAAATGATATATGTACATACCTAGCGTTGATTACAACGTAGCCTCAGATTTGACAAGTCTTTGATATAATGAAATCGATGGCAAAGTTGTGTGGCATACATAGAAGTTACATGTGAACTTCAATGAATGATCATAGCAAATTCTTATGAATTTTCAACATTCCACCGTGGTTACGGTCCAATGATAAAGAAAGGAATATGTTTGTCCACACATTTCATTACGTGTTCTATAAAAGAGCCAACCTATTGAGGCTGCGCTATAGCCAAAAATTGAGAAACATGGTGAGGTCTTTCGACATAGCGATAGGTGGCGGTGCAGCGGCCTATGAAGCTGATTTTCTGGTTCATGGCTCAACCGCAACTTTCTACGTGTGCATGATCATTTCTATGGTCGTCTTTGCTTGTGGTTTGTCCTCTGGTTCACCACATAGATATGGAGGAGGCTAAACTATATCCCCATATAAACATACCTGTCATGTGTATAATTTGATTTCCAAAGTAGCTCGTTCAAACATGTTCATGTAGTGTTTTTCAACGTAATTATGGTTTGTTCTCTACCAAATATAAACACTAAACTAATTTCTACAAGACATTCATTCTACAAACACAATATCATCAATCGTTCTGATTTGTTCTCTCTTCTAGCGAACGAGTGTTTGACTTCAATTTCAGGGCTTGGCTCGTAACCTTTTCCATATATGAATTTTTTTGTCAAAGTCGTCTATTTAAACGTAATATTCGAACCAACACTTATACCAACTTTGCTCCGATTGTCACTGAAACAATATATATCATTATACGAAAATATAGCAATCAAGTTTAAACAAATCACATCCACACGACTATCGACAAATTTATAAAATTAACAAATGTATAAATTTAAGTTAAGAATATATAAGTAAACAAATAACATAGTTATATGGCAACAAATTACACAATAATATGGTAAGCATCATCACGTGAACTGAATTTGCGCTTTTATACAGTTAGGGTTTGAAGTTATACACTTGAACAAAAATAAAAATTCCATCAAAATTGAACACTTCATATTAAATATTGATGGCATTGAGAAACAAAGATATAAAGGTTTTCTGTTTCTAGTTCAATTTATGAAAGGGGTTTGGTATTTTGTAAATTTGATTTAATAAGGAGTGTAAAGTAGGAAAAAATAATGAGGAAAAAATAGAAAAAATATATATAAAACATCCTGACATTTTTATAATAGAGAGTAGATATTGGGTGAATGACCATCGTACCAAATCTTTATTACTTATATCTTAATTTTATGGTGTTATAAAGTAAGTTGTTTATGCATATCTTGAGACCCTTTTTTTTTTTGTGTGTGTGTGTGTAACAAAGTTGCTGAATTAGTTTTAAATTGAATTTGCAACAAAAATTTACATGTCGAGGTTTAAATAAAGCTTAGATGTTGTTTCGAAAACTCTATTAACAGTTCTATAAGAATATATTTGCTTTATAAAGTAATTTTTTGACGACTTGGTCCAAAATAGTTGCATATAGTTTAGATCCTAAATTCGTCAAACCTTAAATCTATTTTCATACCCAGGCTTATTTGGTTGCTTAGGTGAAGAAATTAGTTCCTAGAATAAGGTTTGTTTTTTTAACCTTTTTGATCTTGCACAATTGTATGCTAATATTAAAAATCGAAAGAAGAGAAATAATAAAAAAGACATATATGTGTTGATCCAATTCGTCGATAGAACTATGTCTGGATCTGCCAAATTAGAATATTTGACTATATGAGAAATATGGTTATAATTACAGGAGGAAATATAATCATATTAGGGATACAATCATAAATAAATAAATATGCAAAATATCCAAAATACTCCAAAAAGAATTAGCCTCCCTAATGAATAAATAAATATGCGAAATATACAAAATACTCCAAAAAGAATTAGCCTCCCTAATTGTCACCGTACGAGCAGGAGGCAACGTTCCTTGCAACTTCAGCAATTCAACATGGCGTTGGAGTTACGGCAATGAGGACTAATATACAGTATATTTAAGTTCACTATGACAACATTAGATTAAAATTTTTTAACTATTTGACTTGAAAACAATGGTACATTTGGCAACTTTTTTTTTTTCAGTTCTTCTAAATGCATGAAAAAAAAAATTATACTTAAAAACCTTCAAAGAACCAGCCGTTATCATATAGTAGGTATCTTTAATTACATGTATTATATGCATATCAAATTAACAAACTAATTGCAAACATGTGTATATTTTCATGGTAGTTACTGTAAGTTTCTCGCACTTAATTTTCTAACCAAAAAGGATTGTAGGGTCAAAACCAAATTAACAAACTAGTTACAAACATGTGTAATTTTCTTGTAATTTACATGTATCATTGTGGTTTCATGACAAATTAATATGAAGTTAGAGCAACTTGCTACCAATTTTTTTAATTCGTTTTAATTAAAATTAATTATATAAAATTATTCTCAGTTTATAGTAATCTTGTCTTCAATGCAAAGTAATTTTGTAAAAAAAAATCTATAAATATTACATAAAGAAATTTTTTGTATTAAGAGCAAATCGCGGAACCCATAATATTTGGGGGCACAATCTATATACTTTTGATCGTGACAATTAATTTCTTTTAGCACTTACTGAAAAAAAAATGGCCAAAAATTTCTATTTTCTAACAAACATCGACTTGGTATACTATCTAATATCCATATGCTGTCAGCCAAGTTGATATATTATTGGATGATATTGATTACCCAATCCTTGCCCAATCGGCTCGGAACCACAGCCACTCTACCCTAAAATTTCTACAAATTTATATGGGATCTTGAAAAAAAATACTAGCGGACGAGGCTAGTAGACGTAAGTATGAAAATTGTGAGGTGAATGGAAATTGTAAATAAAAAATATTTACACTGAAAATTTAATACTAAAATTTTAAATACAAAAATTTTAATTTGAAAATAGACGCCAAAATATCAAAGTAACTTGTCAAAATGAGTTAGTTTTTTAAAATTATTACGAAAGTAGGTTACTTTTGAAATTATTTACCAAAACGGGTTACTTTTATTTAAAAGACAAAAGTACCCTTATAGTTTATTAATTTATTAATTACTCTTTACTATGAGCAACAAAATGAAAATTAAAACTTATTTTATAATAAGTTTAAGTTGAAATGAGTTTAAGTTGACTTTATTAATATAATATGAAAATTATTTATTCAATATTTGATTTAAAATGTTATAAGAAAAGAAATTATGAGAATCATTTATTTTTGGAGAAATGAGTAATATTACTTGATTGTTTCCGATGTATTTTGATTGGGCTAATTTACGTAAAACTACTAAAGAACAAAATAAATACACTTTCAGAATTTCAGACTACCGATTATTATTAAAATAGCAAACTATTATCGTTTAACACCCGTACGTACATATAATTGAAAAAACTTATGTTTCATAATTGATATGAAACTTAATGAAAAATACTCAGATTTTAATACATCCTATATAGAACAGGTATAACTCAGTTTATTTAGTTGTTTTCCCATTTTTAATTTTTGAAAAAAAAAATTAATTGGATAATATTATATTTGCAAGAACTCTATGATATAAAAGATATATTATGCCAAATTTTTAGTGTATACTTTTAAGATAAATATATTATTAAATCCGTTTGATCGAATAATTTTTTTTTCCATTCCGTATTTTATTAATTTTTCTCATACATTTGCTCCAATTAAACTAGAAAAAAAGCTTCTATTATCTTTAGATTTACACATTGGTTGCAATACATATTAAGAATTAATATTATAAATAGATAAGAGAACAAGAAAAGATGTTAGATTTTGGGTAAAATGCTATTTTGTTATTAAAAGAAGATAAATAGTAATTCCATCCATTAAATAGTAATAGTGACCCATTTTAATAAATAGTTTCAAAATAACCTGATTTGGTAAATAGTTTTTGAAAACAAACTCTTTTTGATAAATTATTCAAAATATTATGAATGCGCAAAAGTGTCTTTAACAAATTAGTAGATCCATCTTTGCCTGTATAAAATAATTGAACTTAACCCTCATGCAGGAAAATTTATGAGACCTCCACTGCCAACAATGAATATCAACTGATATTATTTGCGATTTAATTATGTACCGTGTATAATTAATTCGAGAATAAGAAGTTGAAAGGGTTGCCCAAATGAAAAACGAAAGTAGAAATCATTAGACAAAATCGTGAAACGAACCCTTAGAAATATAGAGAAAAATCGATATTAGTAATAATTAAATTAAATTATATATGAATCTACAAGAATATTGATAAAATATATGAAAACCTATACATAATTAAAAATATTTTGATATATTCTAAGGTAAAATACTCTCAGCTACACGTAAATAATACAATCATCATATTAAAATAAGTAAAAATAATTTATTTATTTACTTTTGCGAGTTTCCTCGTATTACGGAAATCTTTGCAAAGTGAGTTTTTGGTAAAAGTTTCGGAAACACATAATTTCCATTTGGAAATAATTCGTGCCGAAAACGAGTTTCCCGCATTAAACTAAGTTTCCTGCATCAAATCAAGTTTCTGATAATTATGATTTTACATCACACATATTTCTTCCAAATGGCTTTGTCACCTCGATCGTGAGAGAAGTAAAATTTAGGGTTTGTTTGGTTGCCCTTTTTAAGTAAAGAGTAATTTTTTTTTAGTGGAAAAAAAATAACATGCTTCAAACTTGAAATTTCCAACTTGACAATGCTTCAAAATTAAAATTTCCAACTACACTAGTAGTCACGGACTGAGGATTTTCCAATGGCATCTGGACAAACTCTTGTCATGGGTGTCATCTTGTGACACCTAGACACACCGTTTTTGAGCCCGTAGGCGGGTGATGGGAAATTGGACCATGACCTTATAGTTGTGAGATTGAGTTCTTGCTATCAAACTAACCTAGTGGATTTTGGGTTTTGTATGTCCTTGTTGTGGGATTTCCGACAGATTGGTTGTCATCAAGATTGTAAAATGCATTGCGAAATAAGATGAGTCATTTATCAGCAGATGGGGTTCGGATCGTTAGAATTGTTGTTGGCATAAAAAAATAATTACTAGTCGGTTGATTAGGGCTCGCGTTGTAAACGATTCCCCGATCGAAAAAAATCTATTGACACAACGTCCAAAGAAATTCTTTTGGTAAAGGAATGACCCCGAGCAAGCAGATCAAAGGGATATGAACTTGGGTATTCGACTAAAGAGAGGAGGAGAGCAAGAAAAAATGTTGTACCATAAGACTGTTGATATTATAATCCGGAACAGGATAAGAATAATATATTAGCAAGAATATTAGACCATAAATAAGCTATCATATCTCATACCCCCAACTCCCACGTATTTAATGCACACATATAATTTATTCAAACACCCGATCGTGTAAAGTTTAAAGTTTTCAAGCAAGTTACACTAACCATATAAATTTCTGGCTTATTTGCTGACTGCATTTTCTATTTTTTTCTCATTCTTGTTTTCATGATTTCACGAGTATAAAAGACGAACCTTCTGAACATTTCACTATATACAAGTAACACAACAAAAATAGGTTATCCAAGGAGTGAAACTTTCAGATTATCAAAAAAAAAAATGGAGTGAAATTTTCAGAGGCATAATGCACATAACTTGATGAAAAACACTTCACTTGTATAAGTACATAACTAACAAGTAACATAAAATGTATGAAACATCAAAAACAGTAAGCAAAACAGAGAATGCAAATCCAAATGACAAACACCATTTGCATGTCCAGGAAGGAGAAACAAACAAAAAATATTGGTTTATAATGATGCCTTGATGAACAATAAAGTCATTGGAGAACTTAGTCAATATACTTGGCAGCCTAAGCCAATCATGTCCCCTAAAGCTAAGTCTTGAGAACCAAAACGCAAGTATCGGTTCATCAATTCCTTATCAACCAGCACCTTTTTTCCGCTTCACTCTTGAATTCTCATAGCTGAATGATAAAATTCAAAATAGGAGAATATTTATTTCCTTTCTCAGCATCCACATTTTTTTATTACCATTTGATATTGGCCAAGACCACAATGAACCCGGGAGTGGCCTCAAGGGAAAGTAAATTTGGTACAGTTTGTATAACAACATGCATTAGCCTAGCAGAAAATTTCTTTTTTGCTGATGGACTAAGAAGAGAATCTCACAGCTTCAATCCTTTTGCTATTTGGCAATGACATTTATTTAAAAAATCTCTCCAGAAATGAAATTGGACTGCATTCTAAGCCCTTACTTGTCCTATAAGATTTTGGAGAGTCATCTCTCGCCTTGGCAACCGGAAGAGACGCTTCAACCTCATCTTAGCACTATCCATGGAGTTTAATGTGTCAGGTGAATTGAATCTGAGCACTAGAATAAGCACTATAATCCAAGCTCGGAAAATCACAATCATCAGTAGTAGTCTCATTATCAGTACCTGCGTACAAAATATTTCCAAACCAGGTCCTCTAGAGGAAGTTCCTAGATTATTTCGCAATACAGTCATTTTCGGATGAGAGGCATGGGCATTTCTTGTGATGCAATCTTCAGAATTCAATATCCCACCAGATGATATATAACCCATTTGATCAAAATCTTGGAAGAAGCTGATCTTGGCCCTTGTTTTAAAAGATCTAGAGCAGTCATCCCATTGTTATTGCAAATATTCAAATTGATCCCAAAAACACTCGGTCAAAACATTAACTACTTCAGACATGATATTCCCATTTTGAACCATGTGTAGCGCCGTTCTTCCTTCTTGTTTTGACTGTTAAACAATGTTCTCTATATTAACAAGCTTTCCACTTATTAATTCTGTTATAAGCTCGATTTGGTGATTGACTCCTCGAAATCCAGGGGTTCGAAAACCGGCTACGTCCATGTAAATAAAATTATCTCCGTAGCTGTTATGGAGATGATTGAGTCTGAGGCACCAAGAAGAACCTTTACAGTGGGCAAGTCACCATGGTAAGCGGCCACAATCAGGGCTGCATTCCCTTGGTTATCTGTGGATTTAATGATATTGTAGATTACCAATAATACATCCTGAGACCACAAAAAGTAAAGCTTTAGTTTGCAAGATATTTGACAATTAACATTTATTATTCAAAAAGAAGGAGATAATATCTCTAGTAGCCGAACAACTCATCAAGTGATGCCCCCTTTCTTACTTACATATGAGTAGTAGAGAAAGACATGACAAAATAAAAAAATTAACTATAAAACATCATAAATTTTTCAGCCACTGAGGAATTGTAAAACAAAACTGTACGCTCCCTTTATTTGCACTAATATTTGAGATACGATCTGCATTCAATTCGTAAGAAGATTAAAAGTAAATTGAGGATAGACATTTACAAATGCTTATAAAATCCAAAGTGTATTCTTTTGCCATTATGTCATTACTACTAGAGATCTGTGATTGGAACAGCCCTAAGAATCCTAATCACCCCAACAAACTCAAACATAAGCAAACAAACAAGAACATACCAATTCATAACGAAATAAGGACAAATATATGAAATCCAATTAAGTCCTTACCCCAACCTGTGCCCTACTGGAAGCTGAGTGCAAAACAGTAGACCCCTGAGCATCTCTATAAGCCGAAACATCAGCTGAATTATCCCCAATAATACTCTCAAGATCTCCAAATTCCCCCCTCGAGTAGCTGCGTGAACAGCTCAATTCATCCTTCCCCACCTATGAACCGAACTATACTCATCCAACATCCTGAAAATTCAAGGAAACCCGAAAAACCACTCAATTTTTTCTCCTAGCCGCTGCATAGAGTATATCTGTAACCCCACATTCCCCCTCCCCAAACTCAAGATTAGGTTCAATTTTCAGCAATTTTCGGAGGATAAATGACGTTACCGGCCAAGCAAATATTATAGTCAGACCAATTTGAATTATAGATATGACAACCTTGAAATAACAAGATAACAAGAAAGTCAGAATGAAAAACCACATGAAATATAGAAATGACTACCTTAAGATCATTTCAATTGCTTTATGACAGACTCTATCCTGTCAGCCAAATCATACTTATTCTTCAGTTTAATTTCATCCAAAAGTAACCGGCATGTTTTATACCTTGGTGTAATGCCATGGCCTATCATCTCATCGAACAAGAAATATGCCCATTCGCATTTGTTTGCTCTACAGAGCCCATGGATCAAAAGAGTGTAAGTTGAGATATCAAGGCTAATATGATTCTTATAAACCATGTCGTCTAATAAGTGGCTCAACAAGCTATCTGCCTTCCCAGTTTTAAAACACGACTTGAGCAATGGGTAGTATGACTGAGCATCGGGTTTACAAAAGGGAGAATTTTCCATCTGCTCTAGAACATCTAATGCTCTTGAATATTCACCGTAGTGGCAAAACATTGTAATCATGGTATTATAAGTAGAAACATTTGGGTGTATACCAATTTTGGGCATTTCAACTTCAAACATATGGATGGCCTCTTCGAGTCGGTTGGCCCTACCTAGGGTATAAATCAAAGCATTATAAAAAAATAAATCTGGTTTACAACTATCTGAGTCCATTCTCTCGGGTATTTCCAATGCTTTATCAAACTCTTCAGATTTTGCCAAGGAGATCATGATAATGGTGTACGTAACAATATTTGGGGGACATTTTTGGGCTTTCATATCATTGAGAATTTCAAAAACCTTAACAAAGTTGGATTGTCGACAATAGGACTGGATAATGGTTGAGTAGCTAATTACACTAGGGCAACAACCGTGCCCTTTCATCTCTTGGATGGTCCAATAGGCCTCTTCAACCCGATTAATCTTACACCAACCGTGAATGAATATATTGAACGTGCAAGCATCGGCTACGATATATGATTTAAGCTCCATGAAAATTGCACGGGACCGCTCAACTTTTTTCTCCTTGCAAAGGGTATCGAGCAACAAGTTCATGGATTCAGTATTCTTTTCCAACCCGTAATTTCCCAACTCATCGAATGTTCTCACTGCTTCTTCCCACTCACCCGCTCCAGCAAACCGTCGCATAATTTTGGCTATGGTATTAAAAGTTACAAGTTTAGAATAAGTCATTTCCTTTACCAACTCCTTCATCTTATCCATTTGTTTGGCTTTACCTAATATGTCCACAATCATATCGTATGATTGTGGCAAGGGTCTAAACCCCGGATACGATTCTGCCCATCTAAAAGCACCCAAAGCAGATTTCCAATCATCTTTGAATCGGTGGAGTAAGATATCGACAATGCTATGAGAAATTTGTACAGAATTACAAGCAGAATCATGGCTGAGTGAGTAAAAAATTTCGTCAACACCCTTTGAAGATTGTACTTTGGCTATGATAGCATCAAGGTACGAATTTTCATTTAAATTCGAAGTTGTTTCTCTTTGAGATCCGATATGGGTGGCCCTAAAGGATAGCCCGGACAACTGAGGCATGGACAATGAAGAAACATGGCGACCGAAATTCTTCCTCAGACGGAATGTCATAATGGGCTCATTGAGTATGGCTTATGCACCTGCACTAACCCAATCAACAAAAGACATCGGTGACCTTCAACTTTAGTCATTGTCAAAATTCAAAGATATTATCATAAACAAAAGTTACAAAGATTATCATAAAGGGCATGTCGAGTATTTGTTTATATACCTCCTTTTCACTTTCAAAACTCACATATAAGCGTTAAAAGGACTTACAAATAAAATTGCGTTGTTGTTAAGTACTAAGGTAATCCACACCAGTTTCCCAAAGTAATTTCCCATCCTTAATTTTAAGGAATAAACCCAACCGCCAAATACTGCTAAAACCCGAAAAATAGGGGCTTGCTACATTACTCCCCTAGAACTTGGGCCTACTGTTCATCTCCAGTTCTATTCTTGACTAAACATGTCATTTGTTATTTAGAATTGAGGTATAAGATTTAAAATTTAAGAGTTGAAAATGAAGTTACTAGTGGGAGGGAATGCACTAATGCACTTGCCAAGAAACTAAAAAAATTCACAACCTTACTTTTATTTAATGTCTGAAAATGCAAGCTTTACCATTATAAACCGCGTCTTTCTCTTGCTTTTGTAACAAAATAAATAACAAAAATAAAGCTAGCAACAATAGAATGTTGGGTCCAAATGCAATTGGGTAAAATTGGAGACATATAGATTGGCTAAGGCAACTCATTGAACATGTGGTGGGCACTATAAAGAACAGAGCAATACATACGAAAATTGGAGAGAAAGAGAGAGAACTCTGAAGATTGCTATCAAGAGGACTGATGACTGAAGGAAGTTCAAACGAGAGAGAGATGAGATACTTGAAAATTTGAGGCTAGGAATAAAATCGGGTTGTAGTTCTCAATGACAACCCAACAGAAAATTACTAACATAGCCCCAATTGGGGAAAATTAAACTTGCAAACACACCAAATTGAACAAATGACCTATATTTAATAATATTTGTAAAATATAATTTTTTGGACATTTTTACCCTTTGGAACCTAAAAATTTAAACAAAAACACTCTCAGGTCTCTATCTCTTTCGTAGGTCTCTCTCTTGCGTTGGTCTCTCTCTTGTACGGTCTCTCTCGCTCTGAAATTGAGTTTCAATTTAATAACTAAAATTACGGATTTTGAAAATATATTTGTGGTTATAGGGTTTCAATTTTGGGTTGCGTTAATTATCAAGTGTAAGATTTGACATTCTTACAATTATTTACAGTTTCTAAACTCTTTCTTATTTGTTTCTTAACATTTTAAGCATATATAAAACATTAGTTTTGATCACTATTTCTTAACATTTTCTGCATTGTTTCGTAACCTTTTCTTACTGTGTTTGAATTCTTTCTTATCTGTATCTTAGCAAATTGTTAACTTGGAAATAGATTTGTGGTAATAGAGTTTCAATTTTGGAACTGAAATTAGGGATGTCGGAAATATATTTGTGATAATAGGGTTTCAATTTTGGGTTGCATTTATTTATTATTAAGTGTAAGATTTGATATTTTTACAAGCATTTATTGTTTTTGAGCTATTTCTTATCTGTTTCTCAACAAATTGTTAATTTTTGAATTATTTCTTAACTTTTTCTAAACTCTTTTTTAGCTTTTTCTTGACTGTTTGTTAACAAATTCTTAGTTTCTGAAGAGTTTTTTAACTTGGAAATATATTTTGTGGAAATAGGGTGAAATTAGGAATTTTGGAAATATATTTCTGGTAAATATGTAATGTCCCGAAAATTCTGAGAGAATTTTTTGCATTTTAATACTATTATATAGTCCATTATAATATTATTATTAGGCGTAGTATGATGTGGTTATAGTGTTTGTAGAAAATGCATTTACGTGTTTGGATGAAACGTTTAGCGTTGTAGTTGATGTGTGTTGTGGCGTTGCGTTGCGAATTGTTAGGCATGGACACATTAATATACGATTTACATATTAGTGTATTGGTGTGGAGGATGTGATGTCGTGTGGTGCGAAGCCCAATGGAGTGTTTTGTTATTCGCTTGGAAGTTACGTTGGATTGAATGTTTTTCGTACATCACTTCGGTATTTTGGCCATATCTCCCAAACTGTAACTCCGATATGGATGGCCTTAAAGGATAGCCCAGACAACTGAGGCGTGGACAATGAAGAAACATGGCGACCGAAATTCTTCCTTAGACGGAATGTCACAATGGGCTTATTGAGTATGGGTTATACACCTGTATTGACCCAATCAACAAAAGACATCAATGACCTTCAACTTTAGTCATTGTTAAAAATTTAAAGATAATTATGATAAAAAAGAGTTACAAAGATTATCATAAAGGGCATGTCGAGTATTTGCTTATATATCTGCAAACACTAAAGTGACCTGCCTTTTCATTTTCAAAACTCGCATGTAAGCGTTAGAAGGACTTACTAATAAAATTACACTGTTGCTAAGTACTAAGGTAACCCACACCAGTTTCCCAAAGTGACTTCAAACCCAACCGCCAATTACTGCTAAAACACAAAAAATAGGGGTTTACTACATTGCTCCCCTAGAGCTAGAGGACTATTGTCCATCCCCAGTTCTATTCTTGATTAAACATGTCATTTTTTATTTAGAATTGAGGTATAGGATTTAAAATTTAAGAGTTGAAAATGAAGTTACTAGTGGGAATGCACTAATGTACTTGCCTAATACTAAGTGTGGTTTGGGAAAAACGTTACTAATGTAAAAGCCCATTTGTAGATGAACTTTGAAAAATGGACTTCTAAATAAGCATTTATGGAAAAAAAATGATGTTTGGTGAATATTAATTTTTAAGTCCTCACATATTTAGAAGTCTTTCCAGTATGTTTGGTTAATAACTCTAAAATGACTTGCAAATGTATTTCATTATCGTTGCAATAAATTTATGATACAAAATTAATGATAAATGAAACCTTAAAGTTATTAGCATCAACCAAAATGAAA
>MKEJ01092830.1:0-12369 GCA_001753735.1 Embelia ribes
ATTATGTGTATAATTGTATATCTATCACATATATATATATATATATATACACACTCCTATGAATAAAAAAAATCAATTTTAAGTAGTTATTTCGCATGAAAGTATTTAGTCACTACGTGACTATTTGTATAGTTACGATATAATCATTTTTATTATGTTTTAATTCAAATGATAAGACTACTAATTTTGAAATATTATATCCTATGTAGAATTTTTGTATAGATTTATATATTTGTAAATATTTATTCATTTACACAAGTAAATGTAGAATTTGTTATTGTGTCGGGCTGTGGAGAGAATTGGGCTTTGGTAAGTAAGTCAAGCCCGGTACGTACAATGAATTGGCCTAGACGAACTGCAAACATCGTAGCAAGAGTGAACGGGCAACGAGATCCAAACATACCCAAGAGCATTCTCAATGGAGTCACCATTTTTATGAATAATGAATACTCAAATAATGGTTCCAAATTTAGTTCTAAATATTACTTACTAATAATTAATTGAAATCCCATATTCTCATACAAAATACTCCCTTCATTTTATATTAATTTTTATGAACAATAATTAAGGTAATCATTAAATAATCTCAATTTTAACAAAGAATTAGCATATTTTACTCAAATACCCTTTTTCTTGAGGTGTCTATATTGATTGAAATTTAATTGAGATAACATAGCTATAATTGAAGAAAAATAATAGTAATAAATGTATTATTGGTTTATTAAAGCGACAATTAAACTGAAACAAGAAAAATATCTAAAACAATATTAATATGAAACCGAGTAAATAACATGTTAAGCTTGTCAGTGAGGAGTAGCGCATCGAACAATATGACAGTTGAATCGTGCAGCTAGGGCTAGGGTTGGGACTTTGGTGGCGGTGGCTGATCGGATATGGTGGCTAGTGCAAATGTCCGATACAGCACGGTGTGGAAATGGGTTGCGGCGGTGTAAAAGGGAGGAGAGTATGTGACGATGCTATAGCGACGGTGGAATGAGTTGGATTAGAGAAAGTAATAAGAAATGGAAGTACTTGTGAAACTATTTTATTGAAGTACAATTGGCCAAAAACATTTCACAGTTTGTACCCAAATCTAGCTTTTACCAACAAATTTATAACACGCAAACCTCTTCTAGCTAAATTTAGCAACTACGTAAGCATTACAGGCTATATTGTGGAGTGTTTTTCGAGATTATATACCCAGATTGGTAGCCAAATATTGAATACCCTCTTAGCTACGGTGCGGTGATTGCTCTAAGCATATTAATATACTGTTAGGAAAGTAATTTTGATTGGGACGATGGTCTAAGGTTAATATATAATAGACCAAGTTCCTTCATTGGTTCTTGATTTTTCAACTTTCCAAATCTAGGATTAAACACTTCTATAGGCTATAGCACAAAATTTAGGAAATTGATTGCGCACTAATTATTGAGAAATTATACCTACATACAACAAGAAAATCTAGTAGAGAGTTTTTTGCAAACAAAATAAAGCCGAAAAAAGTTAGTCTTCTTCCTCATCCGTGACAAACTTGCCGGTTCCAGGATTCAAGGCCGCGAGAAAGAAGAAGGCAACATTGAGCAACACAAGGGGCTCTATGTCGCTGATGGGTATTCCAGTCTCGATGTTGAGCTGAGCCAGAGCCCCTTTCCCAGTGATGATCTCTCCAATAAGAGAGAAAGCTATGCCGAGCTGAGCCAATCTTCCCACAAACAGCTCGTTTGCCTTTGTGAACCCGAAGAGGGGACCTAGCATTTTGAAATCATTTCAAAACCAAGAAAACAAAAACACAGATGCCATACTCTTACTATAGATGAGATATAAAGGAGGTTTCACGTAAAAGATTGTTGGTTCGTATGCTAAGATCGAAGATTGATTAGTTTCAGATAATCCAAAAGTTCCCTTACCATCTTCAAATTTTATATATTTTTGACAACTTCAATTTAAGATATAAGGCATGGTTGTTATGAACTTTGTCAACATGTTTCATTAGGGCAAAGTTGTTATCGAAGTCAGTTTAAGTGCATTACAATTCACAATGAGAAAAACTACTATTAGTGAAAATGAGAAAGTGCATTACAATTCACAATGTAATTACCTCTATATAAAAACCCTATTTTATCTAGAAACAAATTAGACAATGTCAAGGTTTTTTTCCTTTTGAGAATTTGAACACGGGTAGCAAATGTTCAAATCGAAACACATTTGACAGAGTTCAGGGCATAAGCATCTGGTTTTTTCTTTTTACTTAAACAAAACCCTAAAGAAATAAATAAACAAAATTACCTCCTTCCTTAAGACCGAGGGCGGATAGGAACCCTTTGCCGGGGGGAATGACAGCCTTGTCAATGCCCGTAGCATCATCGACGAATGTGCCTCGGTCTCCCAAAGCTCCGATAGCTCCCAAAAGGGTGAAAAGAATGAAGAACAGAAGAAGGGGTTCGGCTTCATAAATGGGAATTCCAGTCTCTAGGTTCAACTGTGCTAGGATCCCTTTCCCTGTTATTCCTTCTCCCAGTAATGAAGCCTACATTTATGTACGCGTATTCGCTTTTAGGTAGCTACAACATTAGAGGATAATGTTTTATCAAATAAGCGAGACTACATCAAACAGCTCCACGTTACAATGTTGTGTGGCCTGAATTTTTCCATAACGTAGATTTTCGGTATCCAGGCAAAATCAAGGGCACACAAAATTGTTGCAGTCCTTGTGTTAATGCAACCCTCCCGAGTCTAATATAAAGAAAGATTATATTGTGAAATGAGGTTTCTATATCTTGTAATGTTGGTGACATTCCAAACCGGTTTTTATGCATTGTTAATACATCTAAGGGATGAAATGACACAAGAACATAAGGGATGTTGAGTGACTAGTTGCTAATTTTTTTTTAAAGATGATTAATTGCTAAAATTTACAGCGAACTGAACTTCACGAGCTGCACACATGTAGTCCATAAAAATAACTAGACTAAAAGCTTGTTATTTTTCTCTTTCTAGCCTATGAAGATATCTCATTCCACAGACACGTATAAAAAACGCCTTTTTTTTGGTTTGCATAACTGCGTATTATGCTTTCATTAGTTATTCAATCTTGAAAAATTTTCTCATCTTGGAAAGATTCGCTCTCTTCACATGTGACACAACTAGTGTTATGCACAGAAAGGGGTAAACACAGGCACAATCCCTTTAGTTTTCAAAATATTCGCTGTAATGTCTCGTATCTACATAATTATGGTTAACTTCGGTATTCACACCACAACAATTGAGAAAAATTTACCTCTGACAATATCAAAAAGAAACCATTTGGAAAGGAGCTTCCATGACTTCTGTGCTACCGAATGTTGTTTTAGTTTGGACATTACAGTCACAAATGCAGGTCTAATGCAGATCACAACAATTTTGTACTGTAACTTAATGAAAATCAATTTATATAAAAAGCATTACTCTGCTAAAAATGAAAGCGAGAACTCACAGCGAAGCCAATCATGGCAACTCGGCCAACAAAAAGCTCGTTTTGCTTGGTGAAACCGATTCCTCCTGAAGTGCCAAAAATACCATCTTCAACCTTTGGCTTTACTTTTTCCACCTGTTGTCAATTTGGAAAACTAAATGAATCACAAATAGATGTAAGGACATAGAAATTCATGATAAGCCATCCTTTACATTGCTTACTAGCAAAGAGGCTGATTCTAAGGTTCATATTTCATAATGTGACCACCTCAATGTTGCTCTAAAAAATAACGATTTACATAATGCTATAGGATCAAGATATTAGTAGCGGACTTGTTATTTACATGGCATCTGAAAATTATAGCTACTTACTGTTATGAAATTAATACTGATAGTATTTAAGCCCTAGCTTGACTATTTCTATATGTTGGGGCTTTACCGGCCTCTATTTCGAACTAAGGGGTTAAGGGTTCATACCCTAGAAACAACCTATCTGGAAGGTAAAAAGAATTGAGATAGTAATGGAAAATAACCTTCTTGGCAGGGGCAGCTTTTGGCTTAGACTTGAAAAGAGCAGTTGTTGTAGTAGCATGAAATGAAGGAGAAGAAGATGGGATTGAAGGTACTAATAAAATGCTAGAAAAAGACTTAGGCTTGAGCCTATCAACAAATGTTTGTTGTTGTTGTTTTTTCAAATCCAGTGATTGAGGAGAAACACTTGAGGTGAGAAACATTGCCTGAGCCATTTTCGCTACTATTTGGCCTCAGCTAATGTGTCTATCTTCTTGAGAATAATAAGATTTTTGTGAACTTTAAGATAAAAACATGTGTGTGTGTGGGAGAGCTTTTTGGTGTGGATAGGGTGTATGAGCTTTGGTGGGCAATGGAGTGATCCACGTTGGTATTGTACTTGGTGCTTTTAAGATGAGATACATGTTATGTGCTGTAAACCTGTAAACCATAGGCAGCATAACAAGTAACTACAAATTGCCTAGGCCTCTATCACAGATTACACCTCAAAGAGAAATTTCGGCAGAGGGACTTTAGGTGCTAATCCAATAAAGTGATCGATGCTTGTCAACTTGGCCGACCCTGATGCCAGTATGGCCTATGATTGTAACTCGTAATGTTTCCATTCGTGTAACAAATCAATCCAGTCATTGAGATTTCCACACTTTAGATTGGATGCAGTAACAATTTTTTCGTATTATTTGCCTGGTGAGTTTTTTGTTCGGGATGATTTGCCTTTAATAACCTTAGGGTGCAACCAATTAACGCTCAAAATCGCAAAAGCCAATCAACAACGACAAGTCCAACCAAAGCACAAAACCTAAAATATTAGCAACACTAAACCAGTTGCTTCCCAATGTTTTATTAAAATTCAAATCACAAGAAATCCTCGCCTAAATTACCGAGGCTTTACCCTGTTACTATATAATAAGAATACATATTGGATTTAAAATCATTTTGCACACTCACAACCCAAAAAAAAAAAAAAAGAAAAAAGATAATGAACTCATAAAGCGCCACAAGAAAACTGCTTGTCCAATTGATCGATAACCAATGGACAATTCTCCAAGTCCCGTATTGTAGCCGTATTGTAGCCAATCTCCCGTGATTAAAATATTTTGGAAAGTTATAAAAATCCTTCCTTATGGCAGTTTTGACTCTTAAGGGTTAAAATTATGAATTGTAGTGAATTCGTTGCTTCGGTAAGTTTCGCGTTGTTTTGATCTAACACTTGATTGATACCGGACATTTGTGTAATTTTGAATAGTCACAATGACCCCTGGCACCGTAACAATAGTTAGAAAATCTAGAGAGCGTTAATTTATCTTTTCTAGGCTTTGACAATAATGAAGTAATTTTGTATACTATTTGCCAAACTAAGTTTAATTTGAAAATAATTTCAAATAAAATTTGTTTTCATTTTTATGGGGAAAAAAAGAGAGAAAAAGTCGCATTTTCACGATTTCCGTGCATGCAGAAAAATAGAGTTTGAAATTGCGAATTTTGGTTACCTTTAATATAAAAAGATGAAGTTTCAAAGTGCCTTTTTTTGTTTTTTTTCTAACTTACAATAAAAACATAGTTTGAAACTACAACTTTTTTTTTATATTTCGTTTAAAAATATGGAGCTTGAAACTGCATTTTTTTTTTTAATCAATTTTGATTTGTTAATTATTTTGCTTGGTAAATAGTTCCTGTACTTAAAAAATTGGGGTCAAAATCTCCCTCTATTTTCTTTCATCTTTTTTTCTTAGATACGTATTTTATTCATAAAAGCACGCAAAAAATTCTTATATATTATCAAGTGACATACATGCATTGATACGTAAAAAAAAAACAGCAACCATTTAAATTTTGTTTTCTAATATTGATTTTCTTTTCCTCCGTGCCAATGTTTTCTCCTCTATGTCTCATCAATGGTGTGTAGCAACCCTTTTTTTTGTTTTTCTTAAATTTCTTATTTTTCTTTCCTTTTCCCAAACGGTATGAATTGGCAATTGATTTGGAGTACGAAAAAGCAATAAAAATAAAATAAAAAATAACTAAGTCTTCTCTTGGATTCTTGTGGGTGGGTCTGTAATGATAATTGGGCCTAGTGAGAGAGTCATAACGTGAACCAGCACAGAGACACATCCCTTGGTTGGGGCCCAAATTTTGCTTCAAACACTTTTTGAGCTGGAAAAACATTGTGGCCTTGTTTTGTGCAACTGACAAAAGTGTATTTTTTTTTCCTGCTTTTTAATTAAAAATAAAAAATAGTGTTTATCTGTACCAATAGACGTATAGTTTTTTTTTTACTTAAAAATAACAAAAATATATTTTTGTAGAAATATAGAATTGAATAATGTTTTTTAAAAAATATATTTTTCGCTAACTTTACATTACTACCAATTAGTTTTCAATACTCCCAATAAAAAAATAAAAAATAAAAAATAAAAAATACTTTTTCTACTTTATGCCAAATAAGCATATAGTACTTATAAGTAATAATTAAAAGTATAATGTTCAATATCTACCAAAAAAGTATACTTTCATACTCTTTAAAATGCAACCAAATAAGTCCAATATTATGATGGATAAAGTAATGGCGGCGATAATTGAGTTGAGTTGAGTATAGAATATTCGAGATCAAATCAAATTAATATTATTTGATTCGGTTGAAAATGTGAAAATTCAAGCTTAATTAAAACTTAACTCGAAAATATTATTCTTGTTTTTTTTTTTGTTGTAAATTAGTGAACTTATTTACATATATTTATCAGTATACATAAATAAGAATAAAAATATATTATCTATATTTTACTCGAGCCATTTAAGAGTCTCAACGACTCAATTATTTTAACATTCGAACTCGATAGGACCTTTAGTAGAATATAAAAGCATACTCGAGCTCAACGATGTTTGGTCCTCGAGTCGAGCTCGAGCTTAATAATATTCAATCAAGCTCAATCTACTCATTAATAACTCGACTTATCGCCATCCCCTATGATAATGTGCTTGCAAAAACAAATTGCACTATAAAACAAAAAAGTTTGTTATTTTTTATTATAACATTTTAACCTTTATCTTTTTGAATTATTTATGTGAGAAAATAGATCAATAATTTTATTTATGAATTAACTTAGTTGACAATGTCTATAATAGTAATGAAGTAGGGGTATTTGGTTTGAGAATTATAAGCAATTGGGGCTTAAAAATGGCATCATTTGCCTTATGTTTAATACATATATTTCACATCCTTCTGTTTTCGCTTATCAGAAACAATAAATACGACATTTGAATACGACATTTGAATAAATACGACATTTGAATAAAAATAAATAGTTTTCGCTTTTCAGGAAAATTATTGCATCCATTAATGATACTTAGGACATTTCCAAGCAACAAATTTAAATATAATCTTTCAGAATTTAAAATTAGGAGAACTACAGTGTAATGAAGCTTAAAATATAACCTAAATAATTAAAATAATATAAACTTTCCTAATCTCTCTTTACCTTCCTCAATCTTTCCCACTCCATCCACCTCCAGCTCTCATATTCACTTTCTTAATCTCCTTAACTATGAAAACCTTCTCAATGTGAAATCTAATCTCCAATCAATGCTTTCTAGCACTAATTATGTGTGAATTGAACTAAATCTATAATGCTCAACTCCAATAGAAGATGAAGGAAATGATACATACAGGTTCCTTCTTCTTCACCCCTCTCTCTATATATGCACATATGTATGCATATATTTTACGTGAAAAATTTATATTTTTTTATTGGATTGGAGCTCAATTGTGTCTTTCTCGAAATGATAGGGCACTGTAGCAAAACAATCTTAGATATTTTGTCAAATATCTATACAAGCTTAAGGCACCGTTTACTTACATTTACATTTTTGTTTTTCTTAATCTGTCTTTATTTCCGTTTATTTTAGCAAAGCAGAAATAAAAGTTACCATTACAAATTTAATTTTGTGTCATTATAGTGACTCGATTTAATCAATGCCCGATCTCAACATTCTTCCCATGTCATCTCCCACAGTGATGCAACATTATAGTGAAACCTAACTCCAATATTTTGCAAAACAACTCACACATCTAATGGTTTGTTTCGTTGCAGTTTGAAAAAAAATAAAATAAAAAGTTAGCCTTTATCTTCTGGAAAAAAATATACAGTTAAGCGCATTTAGCTTTAAATTTCTAGATTATTATGCAAAATTGTAAATAAAAATAATTTAAAAAGTGTGTATTATAATGCAACAAAACTTTTTGAGAATTTTTTTTTTCTGGAGTTTATTTTTATTTTTTTGGCTAATTACATTAATGGTCCACATGTTTTTAACCAAAAATCTATATGATTCCTATTATTTTCATTACAACACCAACAAACTTCAAGTTTTGAATATATGACACAGGTGGTCTCTTTGAAGGCTGAAAGTTTCCTTAAATGGTGACACACAAATTACACGATCAATTTATACTTCATTTAGAGATGAATTAGTCTATTTTTATATTTCTAATACATTAGTAAAAAATATGAAATAAACCAAATATGTCACTAAATTCAAGGAACACGCAATTAACAAATTCTAAAATGGAATGACTATTATTACCTAAATTACTGGGTCGTAAAGCAGAAACGTGAAAGTGTCGGATGTATAATTCAAAAAACGGTAAGAACAATCACAAAAGTGAATCCATCTCTTGTATGTAGGATTTTGCAGCTTAGATTAGTACTTCGGTTGAATCTATGGAGACTAAGAAGGATTTCACTTAAAACAATAGCGAACATTCATACAATTCACTTACAATTAGAGGGACCATTCAAATTTTAAATATTAAAGTAATATTGAATAAACAAATAGTCACAAATTTAAATTCTTGAAGTGGACCACAACCACAAGTTGAAAAGTTGGGGCTTAGATTTAAAGAATTTTAAGTTGCATGTTTTACGCTTAAATTTTTATAATATGTTTTTATTTTAAATTTGCCAAGTTTTAAGTTAAGTTTTTTTTAATTCTTTGGGATAAATAAGTTAAAAAGTTTTATGTTGAAGTAGGTTTTTGCTTAAAATTTTTAATTAAATAAACTTTTAATATATGATTTTGAAATAACCAAATCATTATTTTATATATAAGGCGTGATTGAATCTCAAGATAATATGGTTTAAAAAAAAAGAAGATAAATTGCGGAGAAATTGATGGGCGGGAATAACGCAGGCGTAATTTGAAAAGTTCCCAATAATTGAAATTGAAAAATAAAAAAAAAAGACTTAAAAAGACAAAAAAGCTGAAAATTGGCCTTAAAAGTTTCACATCTCTCTCTCTCTCTCTCTCTCTCATTCACCTCACATGTCTACAGCTCTCTTTCTCCCATTTTGAGAAAAACTCTGAAAAACCAAAACCAAAGCAAAAACAAAAACAAAAACAAAAACAGGAGAAACAATAATCGCCTATGTGGTATCACCTGATTTCTGGGTATTAATCTAAAATTTCCACTGACATTCTCAGATCTTACCAGGGTTTGTTCTTCTTTCTTGTCTTTTAAGAGAGAGGGAGAGAGAGAGAGAGAGAGATTTAAAAACCCAAATTTGTTTTCATATTTATTACCCAAATCTGATTTCTGATATGGGTTCTTTGGTCTCGAGTCAAAGGTAACTTTGATTCTTTGCTTCTCTTTGTCTTTTCTTGATACATGCATATGTGAATTTTCATTTGGTAATTGAAGATCAAATTGGGATAATTTGCCCTCTATAAATTGATCTTTTGTTTTTGGGTAATTGAAATCTTTAGTTAATTTCTTAATTCAATTGTCTGATTGATCTAATTAGGTTTATGGAAGATGTTTTGGGTTTGCAAATGATGGTTAATTAGTCCCCAATTATTGTTTGTTTGTTTAACTTGATGAAGGTCTGTTCTTGCTCTGATTAGAACACAAAATCCCTTTGTTTTTTTTTGTATCTAGTGCATTTTTGGAAACAGACATGACATTTTTTTTTCTTTATTAGTCACCCTAAAATTATAATCTCTATAATTCAAATGTAATATAGAGGATGAGATACGAGAAATGACCATACTTTACCCACTAACGTTAAAAATAGAACTGGGATGAACAGTGCTCCCCTATTTTAAGAGAATCACTGTAACATACCTCTATTTTTTAGGGAGATCTAATGGTGTTTGGATACACTAGTGGGAATTTAGGATAGTGAGCCATTTAGGGGCACTGGTGGGAGTGCCGTATTAGGTCCCCATTTGTGGTTGTGTAGGATGGTACTATATACACATGTGGTGGTTGCTTGGATTGGATTTGAAGCAATGCTGAAGAAATACATAACCCTGTTCTTCATTGCCTTCAAATTCAACCACCGCACCAGATAAACAGAAACGAAAATAAAAGAAAAACTGTAAATATTTAACAAGTAAATTTTGCAGTTCAAAACCTTTGTTAGACCATCTATTTTGTGCCACTTTTTATTATTTTCCTCTATATTGTATATGCTTTATGGTTTACTCTGGGTGATTCGGATAATATTTGTTATATATTTCAAGTGCAGATAAAAATTTTCAAGTACTATTGAGAGTTTGATTTTCACAAACTGAAATGGAGAAAAGAAAATGGCTGTGGAAGAGGAAGCCTTCTGAGAGAAGTCCTGGCGAAACGGAAAGTTCAGAATCGATTTCTTCGCATTCCGAGAGATACTCTGATGACCAGGTTCATAAATGACCAGTTATATACTAGAAAAACTGTTTTGGTTTTTTGGTTTTTATTGTTCATATTTGGTTTTTCTACTTCCTATTATCATAAATAATTGCATATGGGTTATTGTGGACCCTTCAAGAATTATTTCCTTCTGATTGTACATTTTTGTTCTTATCTAATGTAATTACAAATGCAACTTTTCTGATTGCTTTCAGGTGTTAATTACAGTGTGTAGATTATAAGCTTTCTCAACAATGATAGAACTTCTCTTATGTCTTGGTTTCTTTTAAATTCTGGTGCAAGTAGATAATGTTACTCGTAAATGGCTTCAAGATTGATTTGTCGGCATTTGTTTGGAAAAATTGAGCTTAGATCACTTTTGGAATAAAGGACTAGTTGAATTTAAGTAGTTGTATTTGGGGCGGAAATGTTGTTATGCTTTGCTTCTCAGGAATTATTACTGCTTCCTTTAGTCTTAAACACCATTTTTCAATAGAAGTGATCGAGTGGAGGAGTTCCTTAATTGGTGCATTATTATTCAAATTGATTCGTTACAAACACTAGTGTGTAGACCGTGAGTTGTGCACTTTGTATGATTTTATTTTTATTTTTTTTTTTTAATTATTAGATCTAATTGTTAATCATGTTATTTTGTATTTTTTTTTTATCATTGTCTTTTGTTTTATATTGGTACTTGATTGGATTATGTAATTTTTTTTGTACGTTTTCCATGACAACTTTACCATGCATGTTGAGAAATTTTGTAATGATAATATTTTCAAATAAATTAATATAATTTTAATAAGTTTTATTTTACAAGAACTTTTTATTTGGTGGAATTGCAGTATGATAAATTTTGTTGCTCAAAACTCCTACGTTTATAGGACACGTGTCAATTAATTATGTGGACATTTGTCACAAAGCAAGATAGTTGAAGGGACAATTTTTACGTAATTTTCAACAAAAATAAGTTTTGTCGATATTTTGGTAATTGCAATCTTTTGCCAACAAGATTCTAGGGAGACGTTTATAAACACTTGGATTTTGAAAAAGACACAAGTAAAAGACATAAGTTTCTTGATTACGACTTAGAGACATAGACTTGTAACTATTAATCCCTACTCGTTAAACTGGGTTTTTTCCATTGATGGGACATATGTGCCCCAAATTTACGTTATTGGTCCACATGTCCCCAAAATTACATGTATGGTATACCTAATATAATTCGCCATATAGTGTGGCGAATCACTTTAAACCGTTTATATATTTCGTCACAATTAATGGTGAATTATTTAATTTTTAACATGAATTAATTTGCCATCATTAATGGTGAATTATATAGAAAAAAAAAAGAATACAATTCGCCATACTTGTTGGCGAATTCATTTATAAACACTATAAACAATTCGCCATTATGTGTGGCGAATTGCCATAAAAAAAATTCAAAAATGATTTATTTATAATAATTCGTCATACGTATTGGCGAACTAATTAATTTTAAATACTATAAACAATTCGCCATTGTGTGTGGCGAATTGCCATAAAAAAAATCAAAAAATATTTATTTACAATTCGTCATACGTATTGGCGAATTATTTAATTTTAAATACTATTAACATTTCGCCATTGTGTGGTGGATTGCCATAAAAACAATAAAAAATTATTTATTTATAATTCATCATACGTATTGACGAATTAATTAATTTTAAATACTA
>MKEJ01092832.1:0-13628 GCA_001753735.1 Embelia ribes
TCGTAAACCAAACCGGCAGTAGGTGCTGTACTTGAACCTAGCCTGAGTAGCGGATGCAATAATCTTTGGACGCAGTTCTGCAAATGTTCATTGTATATAAAATAATTCTTTTTGATATTTATAGATGATGATTTTTAGGTACTCGGGAGAAGATATATGTAATGTATCTATTTTATGTTCATTGTATATAAAATAACATGTGCAGATGTGTAATACACGTGAAAAATAACACGTGCGTAATGCACGTGCTTCCAACTAGTACCTTAGAAATGTTCAAGTGTTGTACTTGTGTTGCATTGAATTACATGGAAAAACAAGATTGCATCATAACATTATTTATGTAAATATATATATTTTATATATTCATGAAAACCCCGGTATTAAGGTGAAATCATTGAAGGAGCTATGCACAAATCGGAGGAAACTCCGTCAATCTTTGTCCCGGACCCTCATGAACATGCTAAACATTCCAATAACTATAGAGTTAACTCCAGCAAAAAGCCATCTCCTTTCGTAAAGTACCCAAATTTAAATATACTATAATAAGAGAGGGGTAAATAGTATTATTTTAAATATGAGATTAAAAGCATAACAATTAAAACTAAAAAGGTTAAATAGAAATTATCATATTTAAATTGTAGCGCTAAAAGTATAAGAATTGGAAATCAAATGGGTAAAATGAAACTATATACGCATGTGCAACACACGCTGACGGTTTTCATTCAACTTTTGGACGGAAACAGTTAAAACTACATTTATTGATAAATTATTCTTACATTTGTGTACTAATTGACAGAATTTAAATATTGATGCACTAATTGACCAACCAGTGAAAGGTTGGTATACTAAATGATAATTATCATTCCACACTTTAGTTAGCCTGCACATCCATTTCACTAGCACGATGCATGTATATGTAATTAAGTCGTTGAATTATAATTTTTTATTTCGCGCTTTAGGTGTAACTTCATTGATTGACCATAATTTTCATAGCATTACTTAATCAATAAATCACATCAAAATACAATGATTATGGTGAAAGTTTTTTAATTTATAATCCATAATTTTGTGTGATAGACAAATTAAATCTAAGAATATTATGGGAGGAAAAAAATGTAATTTGTGTTACCGAGCATTTCAATAAAAGAACTCGATTACAAGTCCTCGATATAATCTCAAAGATATAGTCTCCACAAAAATTCCTTAACTTGCATCTAATTATGAGTTATGAATTTTTTTAAACCAAACGGTTAATATAATAGGATTGAATGAATGTAAAAGATTTGCTTCTAATTATCAAAGGCATTAATATCCATTTATGGGTTGGTTACAAATAAATAGATAGAGATATTAGTATTTATCAACTAGATTCTAATATACCAATCAATAGATTGAGATAACGTTTTTGAATTGACAAATATAATCATGTTGAGCTCTAGAATGGATTGAGTGAGTGTAATTTAGGAAACAAAGAAGGAGGAAACGTTTGGAGGAGTTGGTACTTGTAGAATAGAGTTAGACATATGTTTGTAATTAGTTGAAAATTTTGTGTTATATTATTGTCTTATAGTAGTAAGATTTTTTATTGTGAGATGTTGGAGCAAATTAAAGATAAATTATACCCATGGAAACATAAACATCAAGTAGCATGATATGCAAATACATATTGACACCCCTACATGTATCTACCTCATTAGTTTTATTTATGAAGAAATAGTTTGAGATGGTCACACATTTGTAGTTAATTGAGGTCAATGTAATTATTTAATTTTTTTTGGATATTGGAGTAAATTAATAATAAAAAACTTGTGACGCAAAAATAAGTAATGCGGCAAACAAGTAATAGAAAAAAATTATGTTTGGTATATAATGACCCAACGACATATTCACATTGCCCTTCTGCGATGCTCAACTCTTCCAAATTATTTTGTTGTTCAAAAAGAAATGCGACAACAGCATCAAATCGGGTCGGACTTGTTGGGACCAGCTGCATATGTCATCAAATACTTTTTATTCAAATATAGTCCTTTCAATTTGGATTTGTAATTTTAAGAACGGTCAAATTTATAAATTTCATAAATTGATCAAACCTATAATTTGATTAATATAACAAGGGTATATAGCGGGACGGGGTTGGACAATGCAGCTGATGTGTTGTTCTATTTGAAATAGAGAAGCAGAGGGGATTGAGTGCGACGGAAGACGGAGGGGGGCAACGGGCATAAAGAAGATGTTCAATATGTTAATCTATTCTTTTTTTCTCGCTATTACACGAACTACAATATGGTATTACAGCTTATTTTAGTGTGGGTTAAATTTTGTATACAATATGATCGAACATATCAATTAAGCAGATGTTGTTATCTGCGATGAATCATGTGTTCGTATAATCATGTTTTTGATCGCTTGATCAATCAAGGAATAATAATAATATGTATGCATAACAGATGTCCACACCAATAAAAGAATAAAGCTAATAATAAAAAGAACATACGTATAACCTCACTATATAGGACGACTAAAAGTTTGATCCCTGTTGCACATAATAATCAATATTAAAATATTTTAATGCAAGCAATAGAAATTTGCATCATTCATATATTAAAATTTTTAAATTACCGCCAAACACGCAAGTCTCATGCATCAAAATAGGGTTAGCTAGCTCATGATATATATATTTATATCCTCATTATTTGTTACTACTTGTGTCTACTTATTAGTTCTATCAGGAGAAAATTCGAGTTCTAATATACTTGTTTAATCGGGATGATTGTCATTATTTTAATTTTTGAGATATTGGAGTATTTTAAAAAAGAAATAGATGTGTACATAGATACACAACATTGGTCAACCTAATAGATGAAAAAAATGTGATTGGGGCTCAATCATTCTCCCACAATAGACTTTAGCATATAAATTTCTCAATACAGATTAATTAAAATGTTATGATTTTTATAAATGTTTAAATTCACAAGTCAATGCTAATTAAATTATATGGGCGAAACTATAATCTACGTCTCAACCATTAAAATTCGCCAATTGATAAAGGCATATTCCTCTATTAACGATTCAACATGCGACTAATATTATTGTTAATTTTCTCTAAGGGTGCGAAACACATTTTTAATTTTTTTTCATTAATTATACTCCATGTGTACATTACTACCTTTGTTTACTCCAAATGCTCTTTTCAATTTACTCCAAAAGTCCTCCAAATTTTATAATAATTATTGATTTGATCATATTGGCTTGAAACTGTAGAGATTGGGTTGCGAATATTATTTATTACTTTAATTTAAGAAATTTATTTTCTACAGTTTCATAAAATAAATTTTCAAGTAATTCCATTCCATTTTTTTATTTTTATTTTAAGATGTCCATTATTAAAAATTAGAAGATATTCCATAAAATGTTTATATATAATTTGTATCAACCTTTTCTGATCTATAACCATCATTTTTATTTTGTCCTTCTTGATTGGAATCCTGGCTCTGGCTCTGCCCCTGCATTATTAATAATGATATGTTAATTGATTTCTACTAATGATATACATGTACTTAGAGAAATAGAATTAAGCCAAACGTGATGCATATTTTTCTAAAATACAGTTCAAATAATAAGTTTGATTTTAATGTACTATTGTGGTGTGGTTGATGTAGCATGAATTGTGTGTCACTTTATAAACCACTGGATCTTTTTATTTGACAGTTACCTCTCAAATTAAAATGCATACAAACTCAATGAACGAAACATGAAAACTGTCACAATTACTCTCTATATTTAATTTTCATTGTTTATCCTAATAATCACATGTGTGAAATTTTTGAAATGTTTATGTTAATAGGAGCAATGACTTCATGGTAAACCCAATTTTAGAGGACCCCTGAGTTTTCTAAATTAATGTAGTTAAGCATTGCGTTTATTTCTAAAATATGGCGAAAAATGTACAACACATCCAGAAATACGGCTAATGAATTATTGAGTATCCATAACTAAAAAGTTGTAGTTTTAGTTTATCTGTGGAATTATCTTGATTGCGTATATTAGACCCTCCCAGACTCCGCAATGTGGGAGCCTTATGTGCTGGACCGTCTATATATATATAATACATCTCCTATACGAGTTTGGTAAAAATTCTAGATTCATATTGGGATCCATAGTGAGCGCCGTATAGGTTTTAAAATTATTATTAGAGTTCAAGTTCCATTTACGTTTCACCACTAATCTATAGATTTTGCGCGGTTATGCGTGGCGCATTGCTTAGACTTGGTATCACCGAGTGTCAAGGAAAGGCTCGATAGGATGGGCCATAGCACTATGCGTTTTCTTAAGATATTTTTTATTATTTTCTACTTAGATTGGTTGTTATAAGATACTCTCGTTCATCGAATTGGGAAAAACAAAGGATCGTTCAATTTTCCTCAATTTGTTTGGGAAATTTGCTAATGAATATTTGGGGAAAAAAGATGGTCATAACATAATGACTTAATGAGTTCCTAACTAAAGAGACTTGTTACGTCTTACTCATTTTTCCACCTTTCCATATCGATAGAAAGGAGGTCAAAATTGGAAAATAAATGTATGAACTTATTTATCCGATCATTGTAGATCTGGCGGGTGTGATTCATCCAAATACATCTAACTGCTTATGTATTTGGATAAAAATAATTTACTCAATAAAAATTCAATTGTCAAAATGCTTTCGAGTGGTACAGTGATCGCAAGCGCCTAGCATTTTTTCGAACCCAAACTTCATTTCTATTTGCCAACCAACCCAACTTTCATGCAATAAAACGTTGATAGTGTGAAGTTATGCATCTAACATTCTACACATTTTGTGATATATGGTTATATAATGATATCCTTGCTGTTTCCATATGCATTGTTCATCAATATGCTTATCAATTCATAAAAAATGTTTCAATTCATATTGTGGCTGCAATTATTAATATAATTGTCATTATTTTGCTAGATCGTTTTTGAGGTGTTGGGGGAAATTAATAATAAAATACCTTAGAAACGTATAAGGTTCTATTTGGCTTATATGATTGATGGGCTTAGCTTGCGACTGCAATGAGCTATACGGAAACATACTATTTCACACATCTCAAAACATGAATAACACATCAAGAATGATTTGGAATATCTGCATTTTCATAAAGTTTTGTTATCTCAAAATATAATTCCCATTTATTTTGAAGGCTATATTCAAAAATTTTTGAGCCCAGAATCCACTTTATATCAATGGCCGAAAAGGCTTGTCATTGATAAAAGCTCTCAAATAAAAGATTTGTTAATAATTTTTTATTGTCATACGACTATATTAGACAAATTTGTATATAAAATAGAAAGATCATGCCTTGTTGAACTAATACTTGGCTTAGCAGAACTTGGGCAAGCAATTTGAATTTTTTAATTATTGATAATTTATTCTCACAACTTGCTTACTTAAGTTCAATAATTTATACAACACTTTTCAAACGATGTTTATTTTCGACAAACAATACAATTTTTGCTAACAATTTGAATAAATTAACCGAAAGTAAATTATCGAACAGATAATGGATAGGATCCAAACCCATCAAGTACCATATCATGCAATTTACGAGCAAGCATCAGTATATTAAATAATTTAGTTTGATTTAAAATAGATAATGTGGTTCGGAAGTTATGGGCACAAAAGTAGAATTAGCCATGTTTTCATTTTTTCCTTTCTTTCACCTTGTTAGCCACAAAAAGTCCACCTTAATAATGACATCAATAAAACAAAGCGTATATAACAAATATATGAATATTACGCACTTGAGTCAATGCAAATATACAAATTCTTTATTTAAGTTCGATGAAATTAAGAAACTAAATGCACCTGTTAAAATCAATATGGCAACATTTTAGTATTTACATCCGAATTCAGAAACTTGCACAAATAGCAGACACTCACACACAAAAGTGGGAGATAACTTCTTATCAATGTAAAACTGGTGATTTCGGCTACTTTTTCTCTAATCATGGCATGTGCTTGCATAATTTGTTTTATCACGTATTCCATAAATTTAAGATTTTTAAATAAAAAAAACTTGATTATAGAAGCTTCCAACGAAGGTAAATATTTTGGAAAATAAAACTTATTAAAAATATTTTATTTTATTTAAAAGCATTACCATAATAGAATTTCTTTAAAGCTAATCTTATGCTAAACATATAAAATGTATTATTACAAAACATCTCCAGAATAGACTCTGAATGGAAACTTAAAACTTATAATTTTTTTTTAAAAACTAGATGAAAATTTTATTTATGTGGAGAATTCTAAACAAATTCTTTCAATTAATTTTACTCTATTTTTATCAAATATCTGTAAGTATCTCATGAATTAAAAAATTTTAAATAATAAACATAACATAATTAAACTCTAACGAACCTGAACTTCTAGGAAATAAAACTTGCTAAAATTATATTGTTTCATTTGAAAGAATTACCATATAAAATTCCTCTAGCATAATTAAATATAAAGCAATTAAGAACAAATATAAAATTAAGAATAGTTAAACTTTTTCATCCCGTATTCGCAAAAGTAATAAAACCTTTTTGTTGCATGCATTGAAAATATTTTATTAAATTTTTTAGTCTCATATTCCCAAAAATATTATTATATCATGAACCAATTAAGACAAAAATAAAATTAAAAAGAACGCAAAAAATATAAAAACAATATCATGAAACGTTAAAACAAACAGTTCGAAAATAAAATATTATTCAGGCTACCCGCTGGGACATGTCAATTTGTATACAACTCAATCTTGAAAGCAAATAGAGTGCGTCTACTTGGTTCCAATGAAAAGCATAACCATGAACCATCATCAAGAGTTCCCCTTTTACATTTGTAATGACTCGTACATAATTGCACGAGACAAGCGCCAACACGACCCATCCGAGTAATCAATATATTACAGCCCTCAAGTAATCTAAAACAAAACAAAATAATGATACAAAATACAAAATTAGCACCCGTTGGATCTCGTATTTTATGCCCCCTTGCATTTTCCGTGTCAAATGAAGCTGCTACTCCACAAGATACCTCCGATACAGATGGCTCAGTCGAAGTGCCCATTGTATATTTGCTGGGGCAAGTTGGGGTGCAGCAGTTGAGTTAATGTACAAAGACAAGGACTAAGGAGCTGATATTTTGCCAAGCTGTATACAACTAAAATTTATTCGAATTCTTGAGAATCAAAGTCGGGTTTTGATGGGTAATTGAGGCCCTGAAGGGCAGGTATCCTTCTTAAATCTTCTTCCGAATACAAAGGAATGAACCAATACAGCTTGTCAATACCAAACACCTGATACCAACACAGAACAGAAACTTTTTCGTTAATGATGGGTGACACTGGGAAAAGCAAGAAAAAACCGAACAGTAATACCAAAATCATTCCCTAAACTCAGTAAATGCAATCTGACAATATTAGATTTCTTATCATTAAATGCACCGACAAAGTCGTCTCATTGTTCCAAATTTGAACATATTGAACACCAATATGACACTTTAAAACAACTTTCTTAATCTCATTATAAGAGTAGGGGTATTGCAGTATTAACTACCATCAACAAACCAACCAATAAAAATACATCTCATTCTATTCTTCCGGGGATAATATGGTAATTCACCAACATGCTCAATGGACTTGAGCAATTGATGATCGATCATTCCAATCAATTAGCATTTACAAAGAAGCATTCATGAATATCTGCATTCTATCCATTTGGGCGTTTAAAGTGTTAAGAAGTAAGCATATAAAAGCATAGTTAACTGTAATTGGCTGCATCCATTGCATCGAATAAGTCGATGGTAAACACTAATAAACTATTGCTGGTTCTCAGAAACGGAACGTGGTTTCTCTTGCATGAAAATGCAGAGACAAAATCAATCAGCCATTCAACCTAGCGTGGCATTGTAAAGTACTTTGAAACCAGTAGCTTTAAACATTCTATAAAAGATTAGTGTACATGTTAAAACAGTAGACACGGATGGATAGGTGATGATCTTGTAAAACATACCTGTTCAAAGTTCCTCTTTCTACCAAGATCATAACGCGATTTTGGAGTTGTCTTCTTCTCATAAGCCTAAAGACGAGATTAATTAGCTCATTTTATTTTTATTTTTGTAAACATAGTTTAAATAAAAACACCTTACAAAATTTGAGACGACATTACCTCGATAGTCGTAGTATTACCAGCTACTAGCGAAATGTGCATTATCAGAAAACCCAATACACTCAAAGCAAACGCTAGGTTCAACACTGTGAAAGATCAAGAGAAATTAGTAGAAGAAAAGCCCAATTACAACAAAACAAAACCAACTAGTGGCCTCTTTAGACCTTACCAAAGGCAAGAAAAGCAGTCGCCAACATGCCTGGCGTCCCAGGTATCTCTGCATCACTAAAGAATGCAATAAAATGCGGCAATAGCGATAGAGTTACAAGAGTTGTCTCAAGAAAGGTATAGAACTGCATAGAAAGATGATCATGGTTGGCTATCTTGGTAGGTCAAATACATAATCTAGCAACCATTGAGAAAAAACACACACAAACACAAAAGCTGCATAATCTCCTCAAGTACATGGCACAACATATAAAGAGTGTGGACATGCCACAACTAATATATAACAACATATACCACAAGCACAACTTGTGTATAGAGTCTAGATTGTGGACATGCCACAACCAACTCCCTCTCAGAATGTTAGGGGTATCTAGAATGATTGCTTTGCATAACTAACGGCATACAGTTTGGAAGCATTCAAACTTCAATCAGGCTACAACTAATTGAGTATTAGTAGTTACAAGTAGGTAAACTTACCAGGAAAAGAAGAAAATATTTGTAATTTAATGCACCCACACAATTGACTACCCACACGCAATGATGATCCATTTTCAATACACACCTACCACCTGAAAATTCATACAATTGTGATTAGAAAGTGAGAAAGGCAGACGGTATTTGAGAAAACCGAGAGTAGGGAAAACTCACAAACAGAACAGTGATGACACCGAGGTGGTTTCAATTGGTTGCACTTCCGACAATACCGGATCCTAGAATTTGTTGAGTCTGCCGAGATACTACTAAAATCGGACGTGAGGGGATCGGTGTCCCCTCTCTCCTCATCCGAAACAGGCCTCCAATTAGGTGGCACAGTTCCAGGATCCGTAAAGACAATAGTGAAGTAACTCCACAATAGCATCACTAACTGCAATAATTAGAAAATTTAGCTATCTCAATCTTCCTTTCCCAATTTTTGCCCTAATTACAGCAAAATATCCATTTCATAATCTATATCACAATCAAATGTGGCATATTGAAGAAACGCTCGTTTGCAATATTAGTAGATTAGAAAGAGCAAGTAAAGCCAATTCTCGAAATTCTACAATATCTTGAGCTGAGCTAAATCCTATATGCATACAAACCCAAAAAAGAAGCCTAAAAGATTTTTAATTTCTTGCACCATTTATTAGCTGACATACCATGAACATAAATGTAGCTTAACAAACAATTTTGCAGAAAACTGAAACTCAACTTCGCAAATTCAAATTTTATTAAAGTTAAGAGAATAAAAATATCTTTGCGGAACAAAAATATCCTTCAGCCTCCAACCTGTGAAGAAAAGCATGTTTAGCAACAATTATCCGTTTAATAGCCAGCCAAGCACAGTGAAGGTAGGATTTTAGCGAACTCACAAGAATATGAAATCTTGTTTAAACACTATCCTGGGGTAAGTTTAACCCAATTCATTTACCCCTCGAAGCCAAACAAGATTCAACTTTTCAGACCTTACGACTTTTACTAGGAGATATATGATGAATACGACTCCTCTAAAAAATCCTTCTCGCCAATGAACACAATCTAACAATATTATATTATCTTAAAACATATAATAATCAAATATTATACGGAATTGTACAATATTTAGAAGCTGACATTTGATCAATTAAGAATCAATTGCACTCTCGTGACAATATAATTTTGCAGAAGGTAGGCAAAATCATACATACCATCAAAATCCTAAAAATCCTTTCTTTTTTAATAAATAACATTTGAACATAATCCAGCAAGAAAATAAAACCTTTAAAAATCACTTAATATAAAGATTGGAAATTTGACAGCAGGAAAACAAAACCCTTAGAAAGCAGATTTAGACCTATATTACCTGGAACACGGGTTGTTCCAGAACGTGGAACGAAAACGGGAACGTGGTATGCTACATATTGTAAAATACGGTATGGAAGGAATAGACTTCTATATGTTACCTAAGCATATATGAGGTCACCAAGTTTTGTAAAAGTCAACATCTAGTTATACCTAACTTAAACTTCTGTAGTTGTTTTGAAATATGAAATTTAATGCTTTCAAACTTAAAAATAATAGAAATAATATCAATATTTTACCTGTCTATATTAGATTTTTCTCTGGAAATAAAATTTAAGAATGCAATTGTCTCGGATTGCCCTAATTCACTAAATTTGGTAACTTGGTACAGAGGTGTACCACATTTCAGAACGTGCATACCAATTCGTAGTTCGATAGGCTATTAGTGATTTCGGTAACATAGATTTAGACAGGAAAAACAACTTTTGATGCAGAAACTCTTTGCTTCTAAAACTTGTACCGAAAATTTATTACAAATAGGAAACTAGAGAAAATAAAAAATAAAGCATGCTCAGTCATTTTTCCATGATAAGTAATATTTATATTATCAATAACATTATATTATCTTAAAACTTATAGCGATCTCGCATTATACGGAAGTATATAACATTTGGAAGCTGACATTTGATCAATTTAGAATCAATTACACTCATGACAATATAATTTTGAAGATTTCCCACAATATCCAGAGCTAAGCTAAATCCTATTTGACTAATAACCTTTGAACACAATCCAGCAAGAAACTAAAATCCTAAAAAAAAATCAAAATTCAAGAATAGGGTATTCAAAAAGAGACTAACCAGATTCAAAATACTGTTAACCAACATATTAACTAATCATCTTTTTTCTTTTTCAACTAATAACAATTAAACACAATGATAATAAAATCCCTAAAAACTCATAATTCAAAAATTGGGATTTCGAAAAAAAGACCAACAAGATTCAACTTTTCATATCCTACTTAACAAATAAGCCAACGATTTTTTCCCTGTGTTTCAAACCAACATACTAATTAAAAATAATTGAACACAATGATGACAAAATTCCAAAAAAGCCCACAACTCAAAGATTAAAAATTTCCCAAAAAGACTCACGAGAAAATGAAATAGGAGCAAGACAACAACGGCAACGAGGGAGGCGAAGCCCCCAGCAAAAAGGGCATTCCAGTAATTGCACAAAACGACGGCGTAGTACGTGACCCCGACGACGCCGAGCACGAGCAGGATCATGATGGATCCGAGGCCACGTAAGGCGGTGCAGAATCTGAACACGTTCCACGCCATCACCGCACCAGATCTGTACATGTCACAATTAAAGAGGGCTAGGGTTTGATGAAAGTTTTGTGGGTAATTTAACTTAATTTTTTTTGGGTAATTAGGTCTGGGGGTAATTGATTTAGGGTTGTTTGGAAAAAGGGATTTTGTGAATTGGGGGTGATTGATTTAGGGTTTATGGACTTTGTAGGAGGAAGATGGAAGAAAGAAATCTCTCTGGAGAGAGAGAGAGAGAGAGAGAGAAGATGATTTGCAGCTGGAGGTTTCATTTGGACCTCATAGTTTCAGTTAAGAGATTATTATGGCTTAAACTTTTGAAAAGTTATGAAATTGGTCCCTCGTTTGTAAACGATGATAGATTTAGACCATTTCAGTATCTTTTTTTAATTTCCGAAAACCTATGGCTGGTCCAGTTTATCATAGCTTTTTTAGTGGAAAAATGATTAAACAAGATAGAGCAAAGTGTTTTGTATAAGGATAAAAAACTAAAAGTTATGGTTAAATTATTTATTTGATTGTGGTACTTTAAGAAAACTACTTTTGCTCAATTGTTATTCTCCATGCTAATAATCTAGTTGTGTAGCATACTTTTAAACATTTACAAAAGGGTTTTAATTTCGAAATAAAATTCAACTATCTTTAAAAAGAAAAAAAAACTTCATTTTCTTCTAATTTTTGGTTTTTTGCTTTTTGCTTTTTTAGCAAGATAGTTAGTTTTTTAAACAGAAAAATTTGTTGTCACACGCTCTATCAATCTAAATTGTTATCACATTAGTAGTTGATATCAATATAAGTATCTATAAAATAACTAAGTTACAATATCAAGAATCACAAATTAATCAATTGATATTGAAGAGTGCATACCTGAACGAGGTTCGGATATATGCTCTCCGGGAATATCTGTCAGAGAATACAAACAAGTTGCTTCGCCCGATGGTCCTTATGACATGCTCAAGTACCTAAAAGTGCGGACAAGGGTACTATCCGCCGACTCTTCGATGCGTAAGTAAGAGAGGGTTCGAGTGAGATAAGAAATGATATTAATGACAGCGATTAGATAAGTATTAAATGTAGAGAGAGAAACTTTTCACTTGTCTTTTCAGCTGACTTATGGCAGCTTTTATAGTGCATAGTACCTATACAGATGTCTTATAATATTTACCTCGATGATCCCTGTTTTTTCTGATAATAAGCATGTGAAGCGAATAATTTTGGCTTAATTACTGTAACAGTCCCCGTGTTTCATTATGTGTATAATTGCATATCTATCAGATATGTTTTCCAATATTTGTGTCAATTTACAGGACAGGCACCAACATACTTTTAAAATTTGAGGAAAATAATTATTAATTATTATAAGTGAAAGTATATTGTTCAATTAGAACTTTTATTAAAACTATAGGGACTTGTCGTACAATCAATTCTTTTATGGATTAAATTGTTGATTGACTAATTATTTTATTTCATTTTCTATATATTAGTAAAAATTGGGCTTAGAAGTTGAAATTATTGTTCTACTTGAAATTGTTAACCACTACAAAAGAATAGTTGGGAGAAAAGCTTGTTTAGTCAAGCATGCCATTGTCATGATCACAGTCTAGAAGGATGGAAGTCATCTCAATATAAGAAAAATTTTGAAGTAATTTATAGTAATTACTGAATTTTAAGAACAAATTATTATGATTTAAAAATAATTTATTATAAATATTTTTAATTTAATTTATATTAAAATTAATATAGTAAGTGGTTCTTAGTATACAGTAGTTTTATCCTCAAAATACAATAATTCTATAAAAAAAAAATTTGATACATAAAAAAAAAAAAAAACTTGTATTGAGAACAAATCCCAAGAAAGACACATGGATAGGAGAGATGGAAGATTGTTGATATTTTTTCCATTCAAGATCTTGGATTTACTATTTTATGCGATTGCAAATTTAAAATTAAGTAGCTTGCAAGCAAAAAAATATGTATTGGATGAAACATGTGTAACTTTTGTACTAAAATATTTTCGACTAATAACTAATATTTTATTATATTGAGCATGTTAATGAGGAAGGTTTTCAATCCGTTATTGAATCGGTAAAAATATTGATTTAAGGTTCAATGGTCCAATCATAGTTAAACTGGTATGATTAAATAATATTATTTTAA
>MKEJ01092835.1:0-11315 GCA_001753735.1 Embelia ribes
TAGTTTTTAGGTTAGCAGGAAAATGCTGGCCAACTTAAAAGCTGAGCAACTAAATGTTATTCTGTTTTTAAGCCAAAAAAAAAAAAAAAATTGATAAGTTGGAGCTTATAAGCTGCAACCAAACAAGCCCAACGAATTTCAATTTTTGCAATATGGACCCGCGATTTAGGGGCCTTTCGTTCAGATGCTTGATTCTTTGGCTCATTTCATAAATATTGCAAATGGCTTGAGCCCTATGCTTATTCCCGAGATACGGTCATTGCTTCTTCTTTGGCAAAAGAAGTTCATGGCTCGTAGGCATTCTGGAGTTGTAATTTTTAAAGTATAAAATTTAATATCCCTCACGAGTAAGTAAATAGATACTAAACATATAAAATGCTTTTAGTCCTGTTGTGTTGACCGTGCTATAATTGCGAAACTTGGTGAGATATGGTTGCATAGGATCACTTGATTTTCCTAAAATTTTATCGTGACACTTTCAGGGGCCATTCTGTTAAACTCTTGATTCTTTGGGTGATTTTGTAAATATTACAAATTACTTGGGCTGCTCTCTTCCAAACTTTGCACTGTGCCCTTGTTATGAAAATCTCAACCATTGCAGTATTTACAGAATGAACCCGAGATTTAGGGGTGTTACTGTTTTGGGTCATTTCCCAAATATTTAGATGGGATTATTTTTTAGTTGTGTGTGTTTATAGATGCATTTTGATAACAGAGCGCAGTGCGAGGAGCACATTTCCGGATTTGATAGATTTTAGAGTTGCGAGGTTGAGCGGGTTTCGACGAGTTTTCGCTCATGCGGCTCCTATTTTCTTCGAGCGTGGTATTGCTAATCTTGAAACTAAGGTGAACGTTGCCAAATTTCAGTTTGTGTTTCGTTTGTTGATTCCATTTTTCATTTGTGATGTTAGTTTCCAGTGGTGAAAACAAAAACTTGATAACATATCAGCAAACAATGGTAACCAAAAAGACAAAACTTTATATGTTATTCATTTTTAAAATTAGTTTTCTTTGGTGAAAAGAAAAACTGGAAACATTCTTTGAACAATTGTAGCAAGAATGACAAATTTTCACATGTTTTTCATTTCTAATGCTAGAGCTCGCTTGTGAATACAAAAACTGAGAACAAGTTCAGTAATAGTTTGTAGCCAAACAGAGAAAAAATTTATGTGGGTATATTTATGTATATAACCAGTAATAATTATTTCGATCAATTATGAGATGCATAATCTATCAATATCAGAAGTTCTTTATGAACAAAGTCCAATCAAGACCAGAATAATTTTCAACTTTTCTGGAAATTAATTCATATATTCTGAAAAAAACAAAAAATAAATGGAAACTGATTAAACAAATTCTTTTCCGAACACATGAAAATAAATGTTAACAAATATGCTTTGATTCACTGTATAGAAAGCCAGATGATAAGTTTTATGTAATCATGTTTATCTTTCTTTACAGGAGAAAGGTCAGTTGGATCAGCTTATGGGCTTTTATTCTTATCATAAATTCATAACCCACAAAATTGATGATTACAAAATAATTTTCTTGTAATGGGATAAGTTGATCGTTTTTTTTTCTTAGATAACTATTCCTTGAGAACTTGAACTTTAATTGATGGCATGATGTATGAATATTTTTAGGAAATATCAAGCTTAAGTGTGGAGCATTGTGACGGTGAATCTCTTATTGTCACCGTCTTCGAGATACAAAAGTCGGAGGTATTATATTGATTTATCTTATGTCTGTGCCTAACCTACCACTGCTATGGCTAGCCTAGTGGGTCCAAACCAGCCTCCTTTGTAGGAGATCATGAATTTGATTCGCCCGTCTCCCGCCCACGGGTTCCAAATATATCTCACAAAAAAAATAAAAATAAATAAATAAATAATACATATATATATATATGTGTGTGTGTGTGTGTGTGTGTGTGTATTATGGCTAAAATCGAGAGTTTTTTACTTTAATAATGTGTTGTAATTAGGGCTTGTTTGGTTGTAGCTTAAAAGCTAAATCTTTTCTAGGTTTTTGCTTAATTAGGGCTTGTTAATAGTTAAAGCTTGTTTAGGTTTTTTACTTAAAAGCCGGATTGCTTTTTTCTGGCGTGGAAAAATAGAAGTTTTAATCTAGATGCATCTATTCTTTTCTATTTTAGAAAAAAGAAAACTCTTTTTCCTTAAATTTGTGGCCTTTAAATATATTATGCTTACCTTTTAAGCCTCTCGTTTAAATTCTAAGTGAAACTTATGGAAATCGTTCTCTTACAGGAATTAGTGAACAATTATTTCAGAACATTCACCCATTAGTAGTTATAAACAATATGTTAAAATATTAAAATAACAATACACTGTATAATAAAATATATACTTGTACATTTACATATTCTATATATATTGCTCTATTACAAAGGGTTTCATAGTTTATAGTTCTGGTAGAAAAGAAATTAATATTTTACTAGCATAGAAATTGTAAATAGTAGATTTTTCGGCTCAAAAATTTGTTGTAGCAATTTCCATCACTCATGAGATTTGGGAAAAGGAAAACACTGCTGTGAAACAATTTGCTTCATGTTTTTCATCTGAGAAATTAAATGAGAGAATAGAAATGAAATAGAAAGACTGGTTGAGATGCTCTAACATGGGTGCAAAAGTGTGTTTTCATATCCTTCTCTTTGCTTTAATTTTCAAAATGTTTGTGCATTTATGTTTATTCTGGCAAGTTTAATTTGCTTTCTCAATAGTTTGTAATTAATTGATGTAAGTTGTAACCTTGCTGAGCCACGTGTTTCAAACAGATGTTAATGGAAAAGAATTATAAGGAAATTAGGCAATGCTTTGTTTTTAGGGTTTGTGTTAAAACATAATTATACTTGTTATGCCTCTTTTTGATGGCATGTTTTCAGATATCAAAAAATAATGGGAAGGCTTATAATAATGGAAGTTGTTAGGAAGCAAGCGCCTTTGCTACTCCTTTTTCATAGTTTAACACCATGTATGTACTTGCGTGCAAACATTGGCTCGAGTTTATTAGCTCATGGTCATCTTTGATTTTGAAGCATTTGTAGATTTGAGGTCCTTCAATACGTACTTGAATGCTATTCTTCTTATGCCTTCCATTAATGTGATTGGTGTAAAGCTCTTGAAATGAATATCTGGGACTGGTGTTTAATGAAGAAGAAATTGAAAGGAGATCCTTAAGAATTTGAATTATTTGTAACACTTGTTATGCCTCCAATTTGTTGTAGATGACTGCTTTGAAGATATTGATGACATTAATACATAGCTCATAAAACTAATTTTAAGTAGATAAAATGATGTAACACCTTTGGGGGTTTAAGTTTGCTGCTTTTGTCATTCTAATCCTAGTGTCGAGGAATCCGGTTGAACAAAAAATCAAGAATTATATACATTAGTCAATATCAAGTGTTCCTAGTAATCAGCTGTACCTTACACAATCAACTTGATTCTGCATTTATGATTTCACGTAGTGGAAATAGAGAACAGAAAGATATGCAAAGGAAATTGCATTCAGATTTAACTATTTTATATATAATTCAAAAAGACTAGAAATTGTGTCATTTTTAATTTTGTAACAAATATGGTTTGGGACATATGTAAAGAATAAAATTAGCCTTTTTCTTTTGGTATTGGTGATGAAGGTGGCTTCACCATCTTGATGTACTGTTATTTGAATGTTTTTCAGGTTGGTCAAGACTTGGAGGAAGATCCTAGGTTGAAGGTTTTGCAAAAAGAGTGGTTTGAGAGCAAGGATTGTCTAGACATTGGATGCAATAGCGGGTCAATTACGATAGCAATAGGTTTCCTCAAGCTTAATACCGGTTTTATGACATAACTATTACTGTGCAAGTATTTTATTTCCAGAGTATAATTAGTATTTCTTCGACCTGCATGCAATGTTATTATCATTGTCAAAAACTGTACTTAAAAGTTTGAACCTTCATAACTTCTAGTTCTCAGTTTGCAGTTCAATTGTTGGTTCCACCAATTTAATTGTTTTCGTAAAATCCATATACACAGATAGATGTGGTTTTTGTTTTCCTAGACTTATAAGCCTAGTGCGATGAGTGTGTCCCTTCCCTAAGGGTTCAATTCATTCCTTGCTTGAATAAGTTGCAACTCTTTTAATTAATGGGGTGGATTCATGCTGGGTGGTTCTGCTGGTTCATAACTTAATGCTGGCTCTGTGGAAGTTTCTTGATAGTATGATTGTTTATGTCTGCTTTGAGAGAAATTTCAGCAATCAATTGAGTTGGACCGATGTTTTCAGTGATCCGGTGAGTAGACCAAACTTGGGGAAGGTTCCCGTCAAACTGGATGTCTTGTAGGATCAAAACCAACTAAATAAAGTAACAAAAGGAAACAATCCTTCCACAGGATTAGTGAAATCGAGATCCACACTGAATTTCTAGAAAGAGTTCCATACCCTCTCAAATAAGAACGACCACTATTCTATATTATCTCAACTCCGAATCTGAAATTATAATTAAATATGACCTGTTTCTATGGACCCTAAACCCACATACGAAAAGACACATTGAATTAAAAACAAAAATGAAAACGAAAAGACATTAGCAACGGAAATTGCAAATGGAAAGCCCAGACTTTATTTCTACTGCTGCATTTAGCTGTGTTGATCCCATTCCTATGCCTCTGCTTTTATATATTCCCCTCACTGCAGATAATTAAGCCAAAAAAATGAACTTCTTGACCTTTACCATACATTTTACTCATTCTAATTCAAAATTTCTTTACTTTGCCACCTAAACATTTTTGTGTCCTGATTCGTACATTTTTGCAGAACATCCGAAAAATTAACTAGTAAGAGGAACAGACTGTTGTTATAATTCTATGAGGATGCCTATTGTTTATTCGTACTTTCTTTGTATAATTTATTTGAGATAGAAAAGGTGAACTCTTAGATGTGTACTTGCAGTAAAAGAGGAACAGAAATGTACATGGATCTTTGTTTTGGTCAACCCAAAGAAGATACAATTTGCCAATTGTCTCAGCTAGATTAAAAAATTGAACTATTTTATGTATCTCTTAATTTTCATGTACTAGTTTTTCTTTCCCACCTTCAACCTGTGTATCTCACTCATCATTCTCTCGATGAGTTAAAATTAAAATTGTGGTTTTGGTTATTAAATTGATTTTTTTGCTGTTTTTATTTGCAGCAAAAAAGTTTGGCTGCAGGAGCATCCTCGGAATTGACATTGATGGTGGTATGTTTACCTTCGGAACCAATTTTGGGAATTTTTTGTGGTTTTTTCCGTACGCTTGCGGCAAAACATTACCTTCACATTAGTAGATGTTTTCAGGTTTCAATACCTGTAAATGTATTTGACAATGTGTCTTTTGCAAGGATTGTAACGATGTATGCCATGGGTTTTCACATGAATGATCAATCATATATATGTTTCTGGTTAGTGGGGATTTTATGGACATGATAGATGATGCTACGCGGTCCATGCCCAATCACAGTTAGTTTTAATAATTGAATACATTTTTTGGAACTAATGAAGTATTTTGCTTTCAGAAAATATTGTCGACTACATTTGTTGGAACTAAAGTAGTTTCTAGATGGGACAGTGAAAGAAAATTGTTGGTTTGTAAAATTTTGAGATTGTACACCTGACCTATAAAATTAAGCAGTTGAATTCTTGGGACTTAAATCATTGTTTTCGTTCATTTTCTAACAGATCGTGTCCAAGATGCGAACTGGACTCTTAGAAGAACTGTACGAATGACTAATCCTAAGATTTCTCCAAAGACTTCCAAGTTGGAAGACACAAAGGTAGTAAATGGTGCTCTGCATTCTGTCACGGGGTTAACAAAAGAAGAGACTACAGAGAGTACCAGTGCTAATTCTTGTACTGAAGGAAAAGATCTTTTCGATGTAGTCAAGTTTCAAAAGGGAAATTTTATCCAGAATTGGAGGTCACCAGAGGATAAGTGCTACCATACAATTCTTTGGTAAGTTCATCATGATTGCCTGTTTTAATCAAATATGCTATTTATAAAGAAAGCCCAGGCAGTTTTATGAAGTAAGAAAATGTTTCAGATGTAAAATTATTCTTTGTTCTGTACGTCAAGAAACGACTCGGCTTCTGCTGGATGTTTAGCTGGAGACTAATGTTCGAACAAAAGAGAGAGGCTTCTTGGTGTGAGTAAATAATCAAATAAATTTTTGTCCTACTTAAGATACAGTACTGAAATATTTATGGGCCGAGAAGACTGGGTTTTTGTTAGAGTCTTTTGATCAGAAAGATCTATTTGGATAGGTTTTAATTACTGAAGGCTCAAAACCTAAAAGCATCAATAGATAAAGATGTAGAAATTTTTGGCCTAATGATCCCCAATTTTCTAAAATAGTTGCCACGCCTGTTTCGCGTTGATTCAAATAATGCAAGTTGATGTTTGTGATTCACCAGAGCATATTTGCTTTAGCATCTAACTAGAGAAACAAATCTGGTTACAAATGCATAATAACTCTCTGTTTACCATTGTAATTCTGCAGCTAAAAATGTACCCATTTGATCAATTATTCGGATATAAAAATGTTGAATTTTATTCAGATAGTAATAATTGAAAGAAGAATAATATTATTTGAAGAATTCTAAAAATAAAATTGAATGAAAAGATGTGAGGCTAATAACAACTAGGAGTAATAGCCCATAAAAACAATAGAAAGGAAGCCTAGCCTACTTCATAATGCCACTTAAAAATTTAGAACGGGCAAAAAGGTTCGAACCCTGAATCGAATTGCACCTAAGGCACAGCTCCTACCATTGGGACATCACATGATTCATGACTTTAGTTTCATCTAATACTCTCTGCGTCCCAAAAATATAAGTTCACTTTCATTTTCCTTCCATCCCAAACTACAAATAAGTAATTTCCAAAAAAAAACTTACAAATAAGTATTTTACTAAAATACCCTCATTTAATACATTTTTTTACTAACAATTACTACTTTTCTAACAACTACTACTTTTCCTATTCCAAAGAATGACATATTAGTAAAAGAAATAGACATTTAATGTTTTGACTACATTTATCAAAAAATTTTTTAATTTGTGTGAAAAGTCAAATGGAGATATTCTTTTAGGACGGGGAAATATTATATTTAATATATATATATATTTATACTTAATTGTGTAAACAATTAATCTTTAATTTTTGTTCAAAGGGGGCATCCACCCCTGGATCGTAGCAATGTAATTTCATTGAGGTGAATGTATGGCATGTGAATGCATTAGTTCACTTGAAAAAAACTTTAAACTATTCTGCCTTGCCGAAGTTAGTTATATGTGGCTATGTACTGTGCGATATATATTTCTATTTACTGTTCTAATTTCTTTGGTGACCTTCATATTACATCAGAGTTCACTTGCACGAAATATGACTTCTTTTTCACAGATCTCAAAATTTCTTAGTATTTCTACATATAGGGTTTTATTTTGCCTTCTTTTTGTGTTGAATTTAACAGTTTAAGTGTATCAAAATGGATCCATCTGAACTGGGGAGATGATGGACTGATTACTTTATTTTCAAGGATTTGGAAGCTTCTTCATCCGGTACTCTTTTTTGCCCCCTTCTCTAGGAGTCACTATTTATACTATTTGTTCTTCCCTTCCTTTTTCGGTGTTATATTTTTTTCCTTTTTCCCTGATCTAAATTGATATGCGCTTAAATTCATTATGAACAGGGTGGAACTTTCATTCTGGAACCCCAGCCATGGGAATCTTACTACAAAAACCATCTTGTATCTGAGGTATAATGTCTTTTTCTTTATCTTTTATTCTATTTTTGTGGATTTCTCGAGTACATGTCCTTGACCTTTACCATTTGAGTTTGTCATCTATATCTTGTCTCAAAGACTCTCAATTATAGCTCCATATCTTCTTGGATTGTCTTATTACACATTTTTTTGTGCTCCTCCATCCTATCTTCTGCTGGATTGCTTTTGAAAACAGTAGAATAAAGGTAGAAAAGGGGAAAGAAAGGAATGGGGGGATGGGGAGGTATTTTATGAGTTCTGTCCTTGCTCAGATTCAAAAAGATTTTCACAAAATTATGATAACATAGTGCTTATAAGATCATAAGAGAATGTATTGCACTTACTTGAAGGAGGAACTATAATAGATTTCTTATCTGTGGGACTATCTAGGTTTTATGATGCAGCTCAAATATTTGAAAAACGCCATATACTATATCGCCCTGATCAGTTTCTGGAACAGTAGGTTAATTGTTTGGGTGGTTAATTATTATGCAACCAGCAGTAACAACTTGTACTTGTTGTGCAGGTGGCACAAACCAATTATCTTGATATCAAGATTTATCCTAATAGTTTTCAAGAAATTCTTTTAGACAAGGTACATGCTATTGCCATGGGATTTCCTTACTTTTTGATGTGTTGTCAAGTCGAAAAATGTTAAATGTTGACGATTTGATCTTTTTGATTACAGATTGGGTTCAGAAAGGTGGAAAACATCACTTCCAGCTTATCAGGCACTAAAGCTGGATTTGCAAGACCAATGTTGGCTTTCTGGAAATGATTCATTTCGGCAGCTGTTCATATCTTGAAAGCCGATTAATATATTATTGGGAAAGACCTTACAAAAGATTTGAGATTGGAAAAGTATTAATGTAGGTAAGAAGTGACTATTGGTTCACTGTATGCTAATTTAGCATATGAAAGTGATTTGGTGAAAGAGCAATGGTAGCTGTCCCATTTTTATTGCGCTGGTTCACAACTCCTTGCTCAGATATAATTTTTCATCCAAAAAAAAAAAACAAGTGCGATAATAATGTATAAAACTATGATCGTGTTATACCTCTTCTTGAAATTACTAGATCTTCCGAGGTTTACTCTTTCTTTGAAATGCAGGTCAGGTCGATTGTTTAAAGGAGCATGCTTTTTTGTTTTGCGCATCAGGCTGCACATCCATATTAGAAGCGAGGCTTCATTAATAACAGTTTACGAGTTATTGCTTTGTGTTTTACTGTTTTCCGCACCAAATTTTGTTTTCACCGACTGTAAATTGTGATAATTTAAGTGTAAATCTCCTTTCTAGCCTTTGGTTTTTGGTGGAATTTCCCTGGTATTTTATGTGCGCTATGTTTGCTGTGTCGTGTATGAGTTATCGAAACCCCCTTTTTTTTTTGGATAAATGATATGTAAACTTATCTAAATTGCAATCCCCTTCTAAATATCCGCGTGACTGTCTCAGAAGTATGCTCCCTTGGAATTGGATTGCGGGAAATGTATATCATTTCTCCAACCATAAAGTTATAGTTCTAACTTCCATATGATGTTAAATATAGTTCATGATTATACAAGCTTTCTAGTCATTTGAGTATCTTTTGTACGTAATTTATAGAATTCTTGATGTTTTGATACATTAGCCATTTTCAAGATCTGGGGATGGTAGTGAAAACATCATTGAACCAAAACACAATGTCCTAATTCCTCCCCCACTGTTCTGTCTTCTTCCCCAAAATCAATTTTCAAATCTTGCATTAGATTTTCAGCTAATGTTACAAGAATTTTTCAATACTTGGCTAGATTTCCATATCATTATTATAATTATTATTTTGAAGTCATCATTGTTTAAAGCCCCCAAAATCTACATTGATGGGTATTTATAAGATGCTTTTAATTTTCTGAAAATTGAGTGAGGTTTTGATTTGATGGAACCGTTCTGGATATGAGTTTTTCATGAATATTGTAATCTATGTTTCAAGAGAGAATCGTAATTATAATATTGATATGTTCATATATAGAGAGAAAATGGGATTAGGAGAAGGGTTCTATAATTAGATCAGAACTGAAAAAGGTTGATCTGAAATTGGAAATATTATTTTATTCATTAGGCTTATAATGGAAGAAACTAGGGAAAAGTCGATAAAGAACAAAAACAATACGTCCCGTAACCTTGATTGACATCAAGAATGAGATTCCATGGCTCGTGACTAAGAAAATTTTAATGTGTAATGGTAGTAATGACAGCCCCAATATTCTACGTAAGAGGGGACCGAACTCATATGCTATATGTATGTTGGCAAGGATGGAGGCGCATCGGGAGTTGGGGAGGGGGAGCAAGGTGGGCAATTAATGTCATTCTATCTCATAATGTTTCATGTAGCCAAGTTGGTATGTCTACCCTTATGTGAGCCCCAACACCAATGTTCAAGTTTCCTTAGGTTAGAGTTTCATTCTAGTTTTTGAAATCTGATTTTTTTCTGTTTTGGGCTTTCTTGGATTTTATTTTTGGGCTTCTTGGGCCTATTTATATGAGTATGGTATTTTTTGGATGGGCTTGTGATAAAATGTAGCTTTTTTAATAATTAATAATTTTAGTTTTTTAATACTTATTAATAGTTATAAAAAAAAATCATTTAGGGTTGATGGAAATAACCTAGTGATTTGTTTAATATTTTATTTTGCAAATAGTAACATTATTGTATATATTAGTTGGTTCCAATTCTAAATAAGTCTAAAATAAAAGTTTCTACATTTCACTCTTTTTAATTTAAGATATTATATATATTTAAAGAAAAATATTCATAATCATCTACTATCACTAATTACTCTTAAAAATATATATTAAAGAAATTTAGTCATTTTATAACTAAAATTTTAAAATTAAAAAATTTGTAGGCATCGATTTTTTTAATTTCAACGCTTTTTTATAAAACTATGGAAAAAATACAATAATTTATAATAATAAATAAATTCCGTCCCCCTTTAACCCAAATTTTAAAATTAAGAAATTGTAGGTGTCATTTGTTTTTTATTTCAATTTTTTTTTTTTTTATAAAATTATGAGAAAAATAACACAATTTATGATAATAAATAAATTTGATCCACTTTGAATCCAAATTCCGACTCCCTCTCGGTTGATCTTACAGGTTTGTTCAACCCTAATATTCCCTGAACCGCCCATCTCCTCAGTCATCATCGCATCGGGGCTATAAGAGGAGAGAGAGAGAGAGAGAGAGAGGTCCGGAGGGAATACTTTTCACTTTTAAGTTCAAATTTCTACCATTTAATTGCTAATTAGAACTTCCATTATCCCAATCTGTTCCCATTTCTTTTTCAATTTTTAGGTGGTAATTTACTTTCCACTCCTACATAAAAACTTTATTCGTATCATTATTCCTCATCAGATTGTTTATCTTTATAAGGGTAATGAATTAACGATTTCATTTTATACCGTGTATTTCTCACGTGAATGATGACTCGTGATAATTCCACATTCGGCGAGATCTGATCGATTCTATTTTTTATTT
>MKEJ01092838.1:0-12145 GCA_001753735.1 Embelia ribes
TATGTATGTATGTATGTGTGTATTATATACGTGTGTGTGTGCAAAATTTATGTACATTTTCTACAACCATATTTTCACTAATTGTTTTATACGCAACTATCATGATCATAATCAATACCTATTTCAAACAAAAATTTGTGCCTCCCTTCGTTCCAAAAAAATTATTCACATTTTAATTTTGGGACTTCCCAAAATATTGTCCACTTTCTAAAATTAAATTTAACAAAATTTTAAACTTTATAAATTGTCACTTCATATTAAATGTGTTTGGTAATTGTAAAACACTAAAATCACATTTATTATGGTCAAACTTGTAAACTTAAAATTCATTTAATACTTTTGAGCTCATTTAATTATTTAGTTGTTAAAATTTTGATTTTTCAATATATTATAATTTTTTTGGAATAAAAGAAATATAAATGATAGAAATCAAATATAATATCCCTATTCAACTAGGGGCCAATACGAGCCAAATACTCGCAAACTATTTGGACTTGATCCGAGTGTAAAATGAGCTCCATTTGAATCTTGTATAAAGCCTACAAAAGTAATGAGTCGAGTATGAGACCAAGTTGCTAGTATCAATATATACAAACCTCTATGTGATTCAGATTAATCTATATAATTCAGATTAATCTACCAATATAAGATCAGACAGTGCGAGCTAGAGCTCTTCATTTCCTATATGAGTCTAGTGATTTCAAACTCAAACTTGAACTTGAATTGGGCTCAACTTATACATTTTTGTTTGAATTTAGCTTGAGCAAAGTAAAACTCGTCTTGATTATATTTTTATATCCACAATAATTCTTTAGATATAAATTAGTTTTTACGCTAATATTTATGGTGTTATCATCTCCCATTGAGAAATTTCAGAGTTTTAGACATTACGAAAATATATATATATATATATATTTTTTTTTATAAGGATGAAAAAATTTGCAGTTCCGATTCTTGCTACCATTATGCTATATCAGTTTGATCTTGAAACCACTATTTAAAAACATGATTGCTGAGTTCGGCTTTCTCGTAGTTTTCAAGAATTGTTTATGCCTTTTGAAAACTACTTCTCAAAAACGTATAAGCTTGTTCAACATTAAGATACAAAAAGTAATTGTTAATGTAACTACTATTAAATTTTCAAGAATCCTTTTTTAATGAATTATAATGTCAAACAAGAAATGGTTATCAAACCAACCATGAAGGTACTTCTGAATTCTGATAATTAACGACTGAATACACTAGCAGCAAGTGTTAACGATTAGTGTTATTTTACAAACATAAAACTAGTACTTCTTTTCAGGAAATGGTTATTCTTAAAATAAATAAATAATATTGTGATTGAGAAAATATGTAGAATTTACGTTCGGTAGTTAAATGTCATAAAAATCAACGTGTTAAAACCTGAACCGCTCTCCAGCTGGAAAAGATGCCGGGTGTAATTGGTTCAACGGGATGGTCCAATCGGAATGAAAGCAGAATTCAACAATGATGTCATAAATAGACTTATAATATAGGTAACCAATGTAAAATAGTAGAGTAAAACATTTATTTTTTTATATTAGGCTTTTGATTTTTTATTCTTCCTTTTAGAAGCAATCTCATAGATATTTTTAAAAGCACCCAGTATTATTTTTTATAATCTATTACATTCAAGATACATATTATATTATATCTTTTTACAATAAAAGATACCATTTTATCAAAAACTTACATTATATTGTATTTTAGAACTAATTTTTTAAAAATAGTTTTGAGCAACAGATTTTTAAAAGAAGCAGGAGTAGAAGGCTGAGCTTAACTAATATACAATTTAAAACAGTAAAATTGCAAAAGGGTAGAGATTTAATATAATTGTGGAAATTTTTATACACAAATATTCAACATTTGACACGTAGACGAAAGACTTACAATATTGTTATTAATGAATAATCTCTCTTCTATATATAAGTAACTCCTCTCCTACTTGTCAATTGAGGTATAGATGTCTGCAAAATTTTCTTACATATTTATATGTACTAGCAGGTGCACACATGTTTTCAGTGTATATGTAACTCAGTCGTTGAAACATTACAAATTTTCCTTTGATACTTGATTGCAATTTCATTAATTGGCGATTATAATGTGATAATCATAATTTTTCAGAGTATTATTTATTCAATAAACTACTTCAAAATACAATAACTATGATAAAAATATTTTACTTTACAATCCATAATTTTGTATTATAGACAAAATAAATATAATAATATCATGGTAAGAAAAAAATTAACTTACATCATTGAGCATTTTAACAATATAGAACTCATTTATAAGTATCCGACAAAATTTCAAAGATGAGAGTCTTTACCAAAGTTCCAAATTTTGCAACTAATTATTAATCAATAAAAAAATTTCAACCAAACTGTTAATAAGTTAAGTCCATCATCCTTTGCAACCATCGTGGGATCATCAATGGCCGCTCAATATTATAAATTGACATCCACATCAAAATAAAAATAAAAAATATGATTTGTGCATTAATTTTTAAATAATTGCCATACTATAAATATAAATTTTTGTTCTAATATCTAGCCGTGCAAGTTTGTTCCCTTTCTGAAATATAATTTACCAAAATTTGTTACGAGATACACACTTTATGATATTATTGTTGACAATTATTTTTATCTTCTTTTTTGTGAAATTTAACTATTATGTAACCAAATATCTATATCAACGAATCAAAATAGAAAATAAAGCAAAAAACTTCATTCAAAATTTATATATAGAATTTAGATTTTAAACTTACAAAATCATATATCAATAACTAATTTTAACATGTATTTTGTTGTAGCCACAAGTACACAAGTATGTGAAATTGCTTTATATACAAAGTGATGAGGAAAATGGTAAAGTAAAACTCAGAAATTAAGGGCAAATGATGAGATAATTTATTCATTAATTTGATGCCCTTTTATAAGCATTACAAGTGCAAAACAGAAACCACAAATAGCACTAACAACTTAGGCTTTCTAGCCTACAAATAGCTAACAAACTCATGAAAATAGCAACTCTTAAATAGACTTCTAAACGTGCTCATTGATTGAATCAAAACACAATTTATTAACTTTAAACAAAAATAATAAAAGAAATAATAAGCAAAAAGCTCACAAACTTAACACTCTTCCTTGAGCTTTGCTTCATCCAGTCCCAATTTCAACTTTAGAAAACCAAGTTTGGCTTTAGGAAGTCTCTTCGTCATGATGTTTGCAAGTTGATATGCAATAGAACAATACTTGATCTTGATCAATGATTCCCTTTCAGCTTCCCTGATTGAGTAAAACTTGATCTTGATGTGCTTGGTTTTTTTGTGTTGCACATGATTCTGAACAATTATTATTGCAGACTTGTTGTCACATAAGAGTTCTATTGGGGGACTCTATTTATAACCCAAGTTTGCAAGCAAATTTTACAATCAAATTGCTTGATTTGCTACTATTGAGGTTGCAATGTACTCAGCTTCTGCAGTTGATTGTACAACCACTTCTTATTTCTTTGAATTCCAACATTTTGTACCTAAGCCAAGGCTAAACACATAGCCTGAAGTATTTTTCATATCATTCACCCACCCAGCCTAGTCACTGTCACAATAACCTTTCAACACAACTGATTTGATTTTCAAATACCAAATTCCCAAACTTGTTGACCCTTTTTGATATCTAAGAATTCTTTTACCAATTCCAAAATGCACATCAGTTGGAGAGCTCATGTATATAAATAACAAACTAGCAGGAAACATGAGATCTTGTCTTATATTAGTTAAATATAAGAGACTCTCAACTAACCCTTTGAACTTTTATGGATTTCCAAGCAACACACCATCATTTTAGGAAGCATTTTCATTTACAGCCAGAGGTGTGACTGTTCTTTACAATTTTCAAACTTGAATCTTTTTAAAATATCAGAAGTATATTTTTTATGTGAAATGAATATAATTGAGTTGCATTGGTGAATTTCAATGCCTAGAAAGTATCTCATTACTCCAAGATCTGACATCTCAAACACCTTTTGCATTTCCCTTTTGAACTTGATTAACAGATCTAAATTGTTACCTGTTACAAGTACGTCATCAACATACAAAGAAACAATCAACCTCAAACCATTTTCATCATGTTTTAAGTACAAAGTAGCTTCATATTCACTCCTTGTAAAGCCTATCTGTCTGATATAATCATCAATTCTGCTATACCAGGTTATTAGACCTGTTTTAGGCCATAAAGGGCTTCCTTAGCTTGTAGAATTTATGCTCGGCACTTACAATCTCTAAACCTATAGGTTGTTGAACATGGAATTCTTCAACTAAGAAACCATTCAAAAAAGCAGACTTGACATCTAAATGATATACTTTCCTATTAAGTTGGCCAACAATGGCCAACAATAATTTGATAGTATCATGTCTTGCCACAGGTGCAAAGGTGTCACCATAGTCCACATCTGCAACTTGAGAAAAACCTTTAATAACCAATCTTGCTTTGCGTTTGAAAATTGAGCCATCAGGATTGACTTTTGTTTTGAAAACCCACTTTACACCTATTGCATTTTTATCTTGGGACAGATCAACAAGTTCCCAAGTATCATTCTTTTCAATAGCATTGATCTCTGTATTCATAGCATCAACCCAACTTTGTGACTTTGTAGTATCAAAATAACTTGTAGGCTCACAAACTGTGCTGCAATTTTCATAAATTTCAAACATGGACTATGTTTCAGCACTTGTGTGTCAATGTCAAACATGGTGGTTGACATTAGGTTTTGAACAATTGGATTGTTAGCATCACATTTACATAATTGTTGTAAGTCCTAATCCCAATATGAGCCTTTGTCAAACACAACATATCTGTTGATAATTAATTTTGTATAACTTAGGTTGTAAATCCTATAACCTTTGGATTCTTAGGTATAACCCAGAAAGATGCCATATGATGCTTTTTCATGTAGTTTGCTCCTCCTGGATGAATACACATGAATGTAACCAATACAACCAAAAATTCTAAGATGTTTTATTGAAGGTTTAACACCTAACCATGCTTCAATTGGAATCATTCCTTCAACAGCTCTTGTTGATAACCTATTAAGCAAATATACTGAGGTGTTTGTTGCCTCAGCCTAGAGAGTTTTGCGTAATTTCCTATCAAAGAATAAGTACTTAGCCATCTCCATTACAGTTCTATTTTTCCGTTCTAAACCCCATTTTGTTGTGGTGAATATGGAATAGTCAAATGATGAATAATACCATTGGTTTCCAAAAACAACTTGAATTCTAGTGATGTGTATTCACCACCATTGTCTGTTTTCAAAACTTTGATTTTCATACAAATTTGAGTTTCAACCATTTGTTTAAGAGATTTAAACACTGAAAATACCTCAAACTTTTGTCTCAAAAAATAAACCCAAGTCATTTTTGTGAAATCATCAATGAACAGAACAAAGTACAGATTTTCACCCAAAGATTCAACACTCATAGGTCTACAAATTCCTGAATAGACCAACTCCAAATTATTTGTTGCCCTTTTTAAAAGACTTTTAGGAAATGGTTTTTCGTGAAGTTTCCCCAAAGCACAACTTTGACATGTCTGAAAGTGAGTTGTGATCATAGATAGATCATCAACCATCTTAGTATCTTGCATAAACTTCAGAGATTTCAGGTTGTAGTGACCAAATATTTTATGCCAAAGCTCACTTTCGATAACAATTGCATGGAAGAGATATTCACTTTTTGAGTTTGAGTTCAAGTATAAATTGTTTCCGAGCATTTTAACTTTTGCAACTTCAGAACCATGTGTGTCATTTATGATGAAAAAATTCTTTTTAAATGACACAACATAACCATTCTTCATCATTTAAGCAACACTCAATAAGTTTTGATCCAACTTTGGTATGAAGAGTACATTTAAGAATAATTTGGTACCTTTAGTGGTGTTAATTTGAACTATACCTCTACCTTTTGCTCGAACAACTTCACCATTTCCCAACTTTAACTTTGGTTGATCAGATTTGTCGAGATGAGTAAACATTGATAGGTGCTTAGTCATATGACCTGTGCATCTACTATCAATGAGCCATGCTGCTAGGATCAATACAACTAGGTACTTGGCAAACCATGAAAAGATGCCCATCTGACTTCTAATCTTCTTCAATCATATTGGCTTGTTGTTGTGTGGTTTGAGGAGTTTGATTCTTCTTGGATCTATAGAACTTCTCACTATGCCCACCCTGGTTGTAAAAAGAACACTTGTACATGGTTTTGTCTTTGAACCAACAATTTTTTTCAACATGGTTACTCTTCTTACAAAAGGAACACATAGGAAAACCCTTTTTTAAAGTGCTTTCACATTTTCCTTCGTAATTTTTCACAAACTTCTTTTCAAACTATTTTTCATGACCTCTGCTCTTTTGGTTTGCTTGAAATGCCCCTTCAGACACTTCATCACTCCTTAGAGTTGTTCTCTATTCTTGAGCATGCAATTTGCTGGTCTGTTCTAGAATTGAGAGAGTTTGTAGGTCACATCACTCCTCTATAACAGAGATTTTGACTTCAAATCTTTGTGGGATTGAGATTATTATTTTCTCCACAACTTTTTAGTCTGTGAAAAACTCTTCAAGGAGTATAATTTGGTTCACAATGCCCATTATTCTCCCAATGTAGTCTTTTACAAACTCATTATCCTTCATTTTCATTAATTTAAACTCTCTTTTAAGAGTGAGGAGCCTGAATGCTTTAACTCTATGACTACCTTCATATTCACGTTGGAGCTTTTCCCATACCTACTTTAGGGTCTGCAAGTCCATGATCTTAGTAAGTATGGAGGCAGTGAACCTAGCATGAAGACAAGTAACTGCCCTATCCTTTTTAAGTTTTTATTCCTCATGTGCTATGATTTGAGCAAGTGAGAGGTTTGCTGCAAGTGGTGGTGGTTCTAATTCTTTCTCAACCACACACCATAAAACAAATCTGAGATAAAACCTCATTTTCATAGCCCAAATGTGGTAATGTTCTCCCTTGAATAGAGGAATGGTGGTTGTTTGTTGTGTATTATTTGTCATTTTTCAGGATGGAGTTTGGATAGGTGTTTGAAGTATTTTTTATTAGTTTTGAACTAACCACAGTCCCTTACGACTGAAGCTCTGATACCACAATTGTAACCATAAGTATACAGGTTTGTGCAATTGCTTTATAAACAAAGTGATAAGGAAAATAGTAAAGTAGAACTCATAAATTAAAGGCAAATGATGAGATAATTTATTCATTAATCTGATGGGCTTTTATAGGCATTACAAGTGCAAAACAGAAACCACAAATAGTTCTAACAACTCATGCTTTCTAGCCTACAAAACAGATAACAAACTTATGAAAATAGCAACTCCTAAACAAACTCATTGACTGAATCAAAGCACAATTTAATAACTTAAACAAAAATAATAAAAGAAATAATAAGTAAAAAGCTCACAAACTTAACATATTCTACCAAGTCGCAAACCTACATAAGCTTATTAATTGGATTGGACGTGGCTTATCTGGACTCGTTTCGGTCCTACTTGATTCTCCTTAGAGTAATTGCTTAACTGAATTGCATAATAGCTCAAATGTTTGAGAGAGAGGTTGACACATTGATGTCGGGTTTGAGTACATAAAAGCACATGTATTCATATTTTAATTTTATAATAATAGGATTAAACAAATTCAAAAGATTTGCTTTCAATTATCATGATAGCATCTTATTATATTAAATAGTTATTAAAAGATTTATCTCCAAGCACGTTATGAATAAATAGATTGATAGATTAGTATTTATCAACAAGATTATGATATATTAAGATAACTTTTTTAAATTTACAATAGATTAAGACGACTTTTTAAAATTTACAAATGCGATCTTATATGGTTGGGTTGTACAATAGATTGAGTTAGGGTAAGAGTAAGAAAACTTTACATTGTTTTGAATTTTTGATAATGAATGAAGAATGCAATTACATATACATAGAAAATTAATTCGATTGAACAAGTTTGGGAGATATGCACAATTTACTATTGCTAATTTTGGGAATATCAATTGGCATAATTTTGAAAAATGCAATCAGTAAATTGAAACTAGAAGATAGAAAAATAAAACACATGTATATAATATATATATATGAATATGTGGCTATTCCTAAACTTCCAACTTTAGCTCTATGTTCATCTTTAAATATATATACATATATATGTGCATAACTTATATATTATACCCTATTACCGAAAACTAAACTACAATTTTCGGTCCCACATTTTTTAGAACCCAAGCTACTTTAGAATCTAATGAGAACCGAACCAATGCACCCGGTTTGGTTCGATTTTTCATTCTATCTGGTTTTTTGTTCACCTCATAACTGAGGAAGATACATGTCATTGACCGTTGTTGTAATTTATTTTCATTATATGGGCGAAGAGAAGGTCAACATACACATCCAAATACTCTAAATAAACTATAGTCCAATGGTTTGTTAAATAATTTTTTGAATGGTGAAATTGATTTTAACATCAATGTTGGCATGAAATTAATAAAGTACCATAAGAAACGTATCCTCCCAATAGTATATTGGAACAAAGCTATTTGTAAGCAAAGCAAGTCCTATTTTGACAAGATGTCGATGTTTACATTCCACTAAGCCATTTTGATGATATATATGAGGACATGTCACCCTATGATTTATGCTTGATTTTGTAAAAAATTATGTAAACTGCGATATTCACCTCTCCAACCACTTTGTACTGAAAATATGTTTTGATTTAGAAAACATTCAATTAATATTTTGAATTGTTCAAAGATAGTAACAACTTCAGATTTATATTTCATAGCATATATCCATGTAAATCTACTAAAAACGTCGACAATGAAATATAATAGTAGTTCCCATTGCTCAAGACATAAGAAGATAGGCCCTATATGTCGCTTTAAATTAATTCCAATGGGAATGATGATTTATAATCAGTAGTGACAAAATGGAGACAATGACTTTTTTCCTGTTGACAAGCATGACAAATAGGATAGTTTTTATTGCATAAAACTGGAAGAGAATATTTTGAAACAATATTTTTAACTACTCTAAATAGAGGGTGGCCTAAACGGTTATGTCATTGGTTTATAATCGTCAATGAATCAACAGTTGCGACATGTACTTCTTTCGATGATGGTCAAGCTTATAATCCATCCCTAGTATGCCAGTGGAATAAAATGGTCCCTATTGCTAGATCCTTAACAAGAAAAGAGTTAAGTTAGAATTCAATAGAAATATGGTTATCACAGGTAAATTGACTGACATAAATAAGATTTTTACATATAGAATGGACATGCAACAAATTATTTAATGTAAAATTAGTATGAGAAGTGGAACCAGTATGATGGATTGGGAGACCGTTACCATTACTTACGCATATTGTGTTTGGTCCGGTATACTCATGCACATACAAACTCAGGTTTGAGAACTCCAAAGTGAGATTATAGGTTGAGCTTATATCAGGGTACTAAGAAAAGTTAATACCTGAAGGCCCACCAACAACATAGGAATTAAATCCCAAATTGGTTGAGGTTGATCCTTTGTAGTGGTCGAGAAGATAGCATTGTTTAGCGGAGTGACCTAGTTTCTTACAAATTTGACATACAATTGTATTACTATACCTATTGGGACCTCTAGAAGTAGACTAACGACTGCCTTTGTTGCGGTTGAAAGAAGGGTGGTTTGCAGACCTACCTCAGGGCTGCTATATTTGGGGAAGGGTGCTACGGTTGGAGAACCAAGAAAATGCACCATGGTGCTATGATTGAGTTGGGTTTCAGTTAGTCCCTTACTGCCACGAGGATATGTTGGCGCTAGGGTTTCCAAGTTCCGGTACTACTATTTGGTTTTCCAAGCAAGCCTCAAAATCGAATTGATATTGAAGTACCTCTTTATATGGCATGGGTGGTGGGCATGTGGTGATAGAGGTAATAGGGCTACATAATATGGTCCAAGACCAGCTAGTAGATATGAGATAATCTTGGGTTCCGAGAGAGGTTGGCCAGCTTGTACGAGACGATCAACCAATTTCTAAAAGTCTTCTATGTATTTGGCAATATTCTTCCTTATGGTGGCTAGCTTTCGGCGTATGTTAAGGACATGAGCAAGGTTTTGAGAGGTAGAAACCTCTCTAGTAGTGACCAAAGGTTATGTAATGTCATCTCATTAATTATATACGATAGTATGTTATCTGATAACAAGGATATGAATGCAGACAATATAATTTGATCCTTGATAGACTTTCAACGTCCATATGTTCACACTATTGCAGCTTATTGTGTTAAGATTGGAGGATGCTCAAAGTCTATTTTAGAGGCTTGTCATACTTGAATTTTGGTAGAGCTTTTATATGAGGTTGATGATGATGGAATGGGCATGAAACATGCCCACTTTTGTAGCATAAATATACATGCTTGCATACTGTAAAATTTACACCAAAAATAGAAAAGCAGAGAGAAAAAAGTGAGTTGTGAGTGTACAAAACTAGTGTGAGTTTTTGTATATCTTTTTGAGTGATTTTTGAAATAAAATCTATCTCCTCTCCGTGGACGTAGTCACATTTGGCTGAATCACATAAACATTGGTGTCCATTTTTGCTTAGTATTATTTTTGTATCTCAAGAACACTTCGAGTAAAAGTTGCAGGAGGCAATAAAGTGCATGAATCATTCCAGGAGGACTACGCTTTCAACACACGATGTTGACAGCACACTCACTTTAAGAAATATCACGAGGTAAATAGATTTAACTGCACTAGCTTTATGTTTGCTCTTATGTACTTTATATTCGAAATTTAATGCTTTTAGTTTAACTATGAGGGAATTTCTCATATATTGCCTTCAATCAAGGCGATTCAGAAGAGTTGTTGGACACAAGGACTTGTTTTATATTGAGGATAAGGACTTGTTATAGCCTCTCCTGAAATTGAAATTGGTGGTGTTTAAAACTTTAACTTGAATTTCTATAAGTTAGTGTCATCACACCTCCATTGCGAGTTATGGGTTATGGGTTCGTCCCGTTGGAAATAATGTCTCTGGAAACAGGGATAAAGTTGAGTACATCAGACCCTCATATATATAAGGAATTGGATATAAAGAACAAGCTTGCTGCATTAACTGTTGTGATGTAATATTGTTGATCATATATATCTTACATTGTGTATTTATATCATTTAGTTCTTTTATTGCATTTTGATGTGTAGGTGGTTGAAACTCCTCTACCTAAAGCACCACTTGATACTTCGTTAGTTTGTCATTGGCTAGCCATTGAAGACGTACTACCCGCTATTCCAGAAAATGCTCATACAGAAGGTCTGCGCGTATTTAGTGAGACATGGCTTTGGTTCAAAGAGAAAGTCTATTGTTTTCTTTTTCCCTTGAAATACTTCAGACTCTTTTAGACATTTGAACCTCGGAAAGTACTTGAGCACTTTGGATCTAATTTTACTTGGATTTCTTCCACATATCTGCAGTTAAAGTTTCTCATACGGATAACAAAAATCCCGGACGGATGGATGTTGAATTTCCTGTTGATATTAGATTGCCTGTTAAACACATATTATCTCGGGAGCTTCAGGTATAAAACTCATAGATCGGCCTGTATCTTTACACCCATCTTCTGTGTATTCTCTGATGGACCATAATAAATGGTATCAATTTCACACCTACTTTTTGGTGTGTTTTTCACGTTGAAAGTTGGCATGTTTTATGCCATTGTAAGAGTATATATATGTGGGTATGTCAAGCTCAATGGTACAGCCAAATGAGTGTGTACCTGTATGTGCAAGTATACTGCACCAAGAGTGTGTAGTAGTGAGGGAGTGTAAGTGTATGTGATATACCGTCATTGAAAGTGCCTGAAAGAAAAAGCACAGAAATACTATTGGTCAGATCCTACAGTGGATTGACAATAGCATCTTTCATCATGTCGCGCAGGAGACCGACGCATATGTGCTTTGGACGAAGTTGGAAAAGATGTTTCAAGCAAAGACTGCTCGAAATAAGGCGTTAATCATGAGACGCCTTATTAACCAGAAATTGAAGGACGGTGCCTCTGTTGCTGTTCATACCAGT
>MKEJ01092842.1:0-10584 GCA_001753735.1 Embelia ribes
AAAACTTGTGAGCTATTAGTATTTTCATTGAAACTATTGCAACCAAAAAGAATTTTATTAAATCCATGGGGATCATAATGTAACCCTTGTTTTCTCGGTTGAAAAGTATACATTATAGAATTTTGGCCTACCAAATAAAAACGCACCTCTTATGCGTTTATAGAAAGAAAAAAATTCTACCAGCACGCTTTATAATTAATGGAGGAATTTAAAATAAAACATATAAAAAAAGGCATTATTTTTATGCATTTTCAAATGAACTATGCTAACTTTCAGAAAAATAAAATAAAATAAGCTATGCTATTTTGGGAATATATCCACTTGGTGTGTTTGTTTGAAAATATATCTTTGTTTCTATATCAGATTGGGTAAAAAACTTTCTTCAAATACATTGTCTAATAACGTTTTAAGGGCTATAGCGAACGTCAGTAAAAGATTTTTAACATAAAATACTGGGGCTTCATTTAAGTTGAGGTCTGAGTTCGCTAACGTCTTGACTTTTATGACGAGCTCGAGCCTCTTTATTTTATATAGAGATGAGCTCAAGTTGAAAAGATAGGCTCGTTTTTGAGCTTGAGCCCAAGGATCTTTAGGGCGAGCCAAGCCCGAGCACCTCAAACCTTTGCTCGGCTCGGCTCGGCCCATTGTCAATCCTTGTGGAAGTGCCCTAAGAAGGAGTATTTCTCGAGCACTCCAAACCTCGGCTCGGCTTGTTTTTACAATTCGTTTGTAGTTACTCATGCAATTTTTAAGTAAAATTTATTTCCCGTTAAACAATTATTTTTTTTAATTTAAAAATTGCTATTAAACAAACTCTATAAAGAAATTATGATAGCTCTTGATATTTTTTTCAATTATTATAATTATTTACACCTTCATATTTGAAACTTGATAATACTTCATGTTCGTGGAGAGTAAGCGTGAGCGGAAAAGTAGCAATTCTTAGAAAAATTTATATGCCGGATGATGCAAAAGTAGGAATGCTAATTTATGTCGGAGTTGCTATAACTAAATAATAATTTCTGATCAAATAACAACAGAAATAATAAACTATAAATAACATAAATTTTATTTTATTAACAAAATAGAATTTATAAATTAACTGTAATGGAAAATTATAACCTTTAAATAAATTTACCAACAAAAGTTAAACTTAATTCAGATTAAATCCTAAATGAGACCATAGACAGTCCGTGTTCCCATAAACTTAATTTGCTGCTACCGATTTGCTTATGGCCTATCCCGATAATAAGTTCCTAGTGTATAACATTTTCTTTCTACGCCCCGAAGAAAGTTGCACTCGAAGAGTCTAATCGAGCCTTATGCTACAGTTTTCTTTCTGTAAAATGGACATGTATGTGTGAGTATTGTACTGATTATGTATGAAGATGATATATATTCTCTATTCTTTTCTTAACATTTCTCATTCTCTTCGTACTTTTTTTCTCTTTTCAAATAGCTAAAAAATAATGTACATATAAGCACAAATGCCATAGAGGGCGGTTTCAAATCATTCAAAACATCATCATTAATACTCTTTTAGATCATTCAATTACAAATTGAATGGTCTCCGAGTGTTACACCAGGCTGGTCGGACCTATAGCTCAGGCTGGACAAACATGGTCTAAACAGGCCCTAGAAATCTCACTTCCGGATGCCAAAACTTATACTTCAATAGTTTCACATACAACTAGTGACTTCGTAAAGTCAATAACACTATACGTATATGTTCCTAATATTCTTCCTCCGCCTTCAAGTGAACAAGAATGTCGTCTATGATGATGATAACAAACCTGTCTATATACTCGTGGAACACTCCGTTCATTAAATCCATGAATATTGCTGGTATATTTGTCAACCCAAATGGCATGACTAGGAACTCATAATGCCCATAACATGTACTGAAAGCAGTCTTTGGTATATCTTATTCTCGAACTCACAACTGATGGTATCCCCATCAAAGATCTATCTTCGAGAAATACCTCGACCCTTTTAACTAATCAAACAAGTCATCAATCCTCAGTAATGGGTACTTGTTTTTTATTGTCACTCGATTCAACTTTCTATAATTAATGCATATTCTCATCGACCCATCTTTCTTTTGCACAAAAAAATTTGGTGCACTCTATGGCGATGTACTTGTCTTAATGAATCTCTTACTCTCCAGGTCATCTATCTGAATTCTTAACTCTTTTACTTTAGCTGACGCCAAGTGGTACGGGGTTATATAAATGGGGTGTATCCCTGGAATGAGATCAATAGTAAATTCCAACTCATGATGTGGTAGTAACCCACTAAGGTCCTCCGGAAAGACATCAACAAATTCACGAACAATAGGAGGTAGCTCTGATAGAGTCTCCTCGATCTCAAAACCAGAAAGATTTATGAGAAGATAACTAAGGGCATCCCCAACTAGTCTCGCAAGATTATATGAAATACTTTTTTCTACCACATATCGCACAGTTATTCCTTCCTATGGGAATAACGTTACTCATCTACGACCATACTCAATAATAGCATGATTGGCTGACAACCAATCCATACCCAAAATAATATCAAAACCCCTCATATCAAGCACTAAGAGATCATACTCGAATTCTCAACCATAGATTTGAATGAAACAAGAATGACATACGAAATGAGGTATAACTCTAACATCCAACGGTGTATTGATAGACAAAGCACTTTCAGAATATTCTGGCACTAAGCCCAAGAATTTTATTAAATTAGCAGCTACGAAAGAATATGATGCACCTGTATCAAATATCACATATGCACAAGAAGACTGAATTGGAATAGTACCTTAAACGGCAGATGATCCTTCCTAATCTGCAGTGCCATCAGTAAATACATAGAGACACGTCTGAGGAGCTGGTGCTGCCGTGGAACCTGTTCCCCTATTGCCATTTTCCTGATTTCCTCTCTGTCCAGTCCCAGCCCCAGACTAGAGTGATGCAGCTGGTTGTGTGGGTGTGTTAGCTACCCCACTCTGAGTTTGTGTCTTCGGTGCTCGACAATTACCCCTCATGTACCCCATCTTGCCACGGTTCTTACACTATCCTACTAGTAGCACCCTCGACCATTCGGATTCCTACTCCCCATAGTAGTTGAAGACCTCTGTTGCGATTGCCCTATCGAACTCCAGGCCTCATATTCTCAGCCTCTCTTCCGGCTCCTATTGTCCCCATTCTGTGCTCTCTAACCAGATGATTTTGTCCACCTCCACCAAATTGAGTCTACCTCGGATTGTCACTATTCCCCTATTGTGGTTGTCCATGTGACTGAGTCTGTCCCCTAGTCCCTCTCTTCTTAAATATCCTATTCGTATCCCTTTCCAACTATTCTTGTCGTTTCACTTCCTCAATCACTTCCTCTAACCTCGTTCCTTCTACAGCTACTACTTCGCCCAAATTCCAGTACGTAACCCATTCTGAAACTTTCAAATCTTCTCATCATCCGTTGCAATATTTTCAAGTGCATAACGAGCTTACACCGTAAACTCGTGCCCATAATCTGCAACCATTTAAGTTCCATATTTCAACTTCCCGAACTCTTCTTTCATCTTTTGTCGTTTTGTCAAGGAGAAATACTTACCCAAGAAGACAACTTTGAATCCTTCCCAAGTAAGATCTCTTACCCCATATAATGCACGACGCCCCATCTACCATTCGACTGCTTCACCCACAAATATGCTCAGGGCCGCTCTTGCCATTACCGGTGGATCAATGACTCCCAGGGTGGAAAAGTGATGTTCTATCCCTATTAGACACTTATCCACTTCCATTAGATCAGCTTGACCCTCAAATGTCGCATCTCTAAACCTGCTCAATTTTTTCTGTATTCTCGCCAAACATGTTTCCATCATTTCAACTTTATTAACACGCCCTGCCATTCCAGCAAGTACTGTACGAACCATCTCCTATTCTGTTCCCCTATCAACGCCACCAACTAGGGCAAAACTGCATTGGTTGTCCCAGGCGCAACCCCAACCGTCCCCAAATTGGGTGCAACGGATAAAACCACACCTTCAATGCTAAATAATACTACCTCTTTGCCCACTTCTTCTTCCCCCGGCTCACGTTTCATAAAGAAGCTACTACTAATCTTCTCACTGGGCGGGTCGTTGATAATTGGTTCATATGAGTTGTCATCAGACGATAACTCTTGCTCAAGCGGCAGCGGAAAAAGGATTGTAGTCGTCTCTTTCATGGCATGAATTTGGGCTCTTGTCCCCCAAACTCTCCTTTTAATAGGTGGTATAGGGTTTGCACCCCTGTGCCCATCTCAACCTCTACGGCTGTCGCTAAAACCTCAACTTCCACTACCTCTACTTTGTAGCATGTCTATAACAGAAAAATAACTTGAATCAATCGCATGTTTGCATTACATTATGTGTGGAAAAAATCAAGGTAACCAAAATTTACTGCAATTAGTTAGGCACATAGTCCATAGGAAAAACTCCATGTTGGGTAGATAACCGCCTCCAACCTATCGTTAGTTTTAGTGGGAAAAGTATTTTCTAAAAACAATTACAACTCATGGATTGAAATAACCCAAAGCACATAAAGCACATAAGTACATAAAAGGCATCCAAGTCCCTAGACGCCTACCAAATATCTAGGCGCAGCTCACTCGAGAACACTTAATCTAACACCCAACAGTTTCCTAGGAATTTGTAAAATTATGCTTTGATACCGACTTGTAATGCCTCAAAATTTTATAACACATTTCGAGCACATTACTCACACAATATTGCATATAATGAAAGACAAAAATTTTCAAATAAATATAATTTTCGAAACATCTCATAAAATATCAACTCAAGTTAAAACAGTTTGACTAATTTATTTGCAAACACTACAATCTCATAATAACATCATGACTCGAAGACCTACAGTTTTTGAAATCTACTAAAATTCACTAAACTTTATTCTTGTAATACTAAAATAAAATGAAACTACCAACCATAGACTTGAGGGAGTTTTACCAACTTTAATCCTAGATATAAACTCCACTTGTTTCTGTCACTGCTCGAGATAACAAAATAAACTCAAACAAGCGGTTATTTTTTCTATGTTTGGGAGTAGAACAACAAGAAAACATACTTGTGAATATGAACAACCAAAATACATTAATGAATATCAAAATACTATTTGAGAAATAAACGAAGAATACATATACTCATTTAGTTATCCCATAATTTACTATACACAGTTCTCAACTTTTTACGATTTAATACCACATTTTAAACATATATACTCCACTGATTATGTCTCTCCTGTGACTTTAGTCGTAAAGATTTAGAGGGTTAGTTCTTACACCCTCTTGTGCACTAATATTTTAAGGCCAATGCTCGCACCTTATATAGGCACCAACATATTAGGGTCAGTCCACTGACCTTGCACCCTATATAGGTACATTCTTCATTTAAAGGGTCAATTCTTGCACCCTCTAAGCGTATAACTCAGTTTATTCACTTCAATAGGAAAGTTCAATTCAAATGTTCTCGTTATGTTTTAAAATTTTCATAAATCAGTTACCCCTTTTGTTATATGAGTTCTCAATTTAAATTACTCATACTTTACTCATAATAACACATAATTAGCTACTACACATTAGGGCATAGAAGCATATAATAACAACTCATGAATACGATTACATACAGACTCGTGGTTCTAACCACAAAACTAGTAAATTCTAACTGCACTTGAGATTCGGTACACGACTCTTCGAAAAGCTTGATGAGAAAATCTAACTCCCGCCTCTACTAGGCTCACCACCTAATTCATGATCACCTATAAGTAATCAACAAAAAATCCATCACTAATCATGTATACAAGTCTCAACTGGACAATGTCATATTATCCTATAAGTTAGAGTTCTATACAATAAGAACAACTCAGGAAACACTTACCTCACTTCGTAGAGAACAATTGGAAGGCTTAATTCCGCTATTATATTAGAAAACAGAATGTTAAACCTCTAGAATTTGATGATATGGCCCCCAAACATGCCTCCCTTTTTCCCTTTATTCGTTTCTAGGGTTGTGATTATCTAACATATAAAGTCTGTTCGTATTTTTTATATTGAGCTATAGAGTCCTAGAAATCCTGAGCAAATTTTTTGCAAAAATGAACTATATTATTGAACGTGATTTAATGATATTGTTTGTTTAATTTGGTGACTCGTACAGTTATTTCATAAAGTAATATTGTACCAGATTTAGAGTTGAATGAGATAAGTATGAAGTATAACACTTGGCAAAGTTATACTTTTGTTTGCTAAGTGTTTACCTGCCAAGTTAGAAGGGAAAGAATGAGGAAAAAAAATGGTTTAACCAAAATTTCAAGCTTCTCGGCTTGATTTCATCAACTTCGGAAGCTCGGTTGTTGCTATAAAGTTGATTTTTATGATCCTTGATACGAATTCTTCGTTTTTAGGTAAGTCTCGTTATCTATATCGTTCGTTTATGAAACTTCAATTTCCGTGCCGTACCGATGAGTTGAAATCAACTTATCGATCTTATTCTTAACATTGTTTGGATCATCTTTCATTCTAGGTTTGTTTCGTTCCAATCGTTGGAGCTAGATCAAAATTGAGCTCAAGTTGGACGAGTTTTCAGTTTTTGTTGAGATTTTGATTTAGGTTTCGAGATACAATTTTGCTTGTACTAATTGACTTTAATCAATTTTATAAATTTATTGGAGGAGTTTTGAAGTTTTCAAACCTTTAAACAACTTGTTTTATGATCAAAAAGTAACATTTTGAAGGTGCGAAGCTTGGGACGAACCGGAGGGCTTGGACCGGTCTGGCTAGGCTCTATTTTGTTCTACTTTTCCAGGTTCTTCTTGGCTGGACCAAGGGTCTAAGTCTGGTCTGGAACTTAGCTGCACTTATGGACTGGTCCGAGGCTCATTCGATAATTGTTTTTAAGTGTTATTCTACCTCATTTAATTCGAAATCTTTCGGGAATAATTTCTAATCTTCTAATCTATCAAACATGTTTTCTTTTGGTTAGTATTAAATCAAATTTGATGTTCAAAAGTATTCAAGATAGCTTTTAAGTTGGAGTTGGATGTTGGTTCGGGAGTAATTGAAGTTGGTTTTTAAGGTACATGCGGATTATAAACTCTAATGTGGACTTGACACTATGTCGTATAGTAACACATATATAACATGTATTGTTTGGCATAAGAATTTCATATAATGTCACATAAATTATATGCTCATTCTTATTCGGAAGCATTGATTACTTATCTTAATTATGGTAACATGCTATGTATTTTACTTAGTATTTTATTTGGTGGTTAATGTATTTTCATTATCTTAGCACTTACATTGTGGAAGTATTATGTAGCATGTCGTTATATTTGATATTCATATTTTCAAATGAAAACTTTTGGAAGAAACGTTTTGGAGGAAAACTATTGTATTTTTAAGCATTATCTTACAACTTGGTTTGTATTTTGGAGGTTATCTTTGGAGGTAAATTTCGAAGGTATATTTGGAGGATAATCAAAAGCCAAGAAAAGTCCTTGTTAATTTTATAAAAATAATCCGAGGCCAAGAAGGGTCTCCATTAATTTGATCAAAATGTTACTTTAAAAGAAACATTTTTGGAGGTTTTAAGAAAAACACACTCATTCACATAGGATTTGAGTCCTTTTGCTTTTTTTTTCGGACAACAGTATCGAATTTTACCTTTAAAAACGATGATTTTAACCCTTCGGGGAGTGGAAGATTAACCTTAGGGGCTTTAACCCTACCGTGAGAGCCGAGAAACCTGCACAGGGAGAGAAATTCGATCACTCTAGACATTAATATGTCTTAGAATTAGGGCTATGATTCATGTTGCACATGATGCATCGATTGTAGGTGAGGCCTAGCCTCAAAATTATTGTAGAGATACTAGCCATAATATTCTAATTTAGTATGTCAGAGGTCTCACACTTTATATTTGCAGCATTGCACTTGCATTTATATTGTTCATGTATACTAGTAGTGTATCATGTTTATACCTATTGCATATACTACATAATATCATTTACATATTGCAGTTTATCATTTGTCCTGTGTATTTGTTTTCTATGCTATTGTCTTTATATATATTACAAGTTCAAAGTCGGATACATGGCATGCATAGATAGCTATGGAGGTATGGAGGACACACATATTTTGTTGTACATATATTGTATAGATGATGATGCCTTATGTAGATGAGGCTTGGAGGTGGTAAAATTTTCTTTTTCTTAGACTTTTGTACAAACTTATAGCTTGATGTTTTGTTTAGCAGACTCAGTGATTTTCTGTAGCTAGCTTTATATATTATTTCGTTATAGTTATGTAGTATACTATGAATTGTTGTATCTACTTTTGATGTATATATATTACAGGCGTGGTTGGTTTTTGTACGTTAGAATGGGTAGATGTGCTCTTATCATTTTCTATTTCATTCTTTATATGTTGGGTTTTCGTTTCTTTTGGTTCTTTTGTTCTTATCTCGCATCCTAGGGTTAATGGGGATTTGGGGTGCGACAGAAATTATGTATATCAACTGTCATAGAGAAATATATGCTTGAAAAAAATTGGAAGAGATAGAGGATGAGGAGATAAAGGGATGGAAAGAGATGATTTGTTATGATTATGACTGACTATTTCTTGCTTTAATCTTTAAGACTATAAATTGCCAATTTGTGGCTCTCAAATTCTGTAACTTATGGATCCTTGTGTTTAATGTCTATTCAAATACAATAAATACAAATTACAAATTTCTAGTGACTCTTCAAATTTTATCAAATAACTTATGGATCATCGTGATTAATGCCTATTCAAATGCAATAAATGTATATAATTCTTTTATGCATTGGTGATTTTTATTTATTAGTAAGTAATAATAAAGAGTATAAATATCAATCAATTAGGAGCACCACTTAGCGTAATTTGGCCTAAAGGCTCTCTTTTTAATTTATTATTATAATTTATTTTATTTTATTAATTTAATTCTTCATTAACTTATTTTTTTTATTAACTAATTTCCCTTACTATCATTTTGTTTTTACTATCACTAGTATCATATATATATATATAGCATTTTCTTTAATTATTGGTAACTATTTATGCATTTTTTTTTTGTTAGGAAAAATTATGTATGCAACTTTAAATGCACAATTGTGCATGTCTTAACTGTTATAAAACGTTAGAAAAAGATAAAAAATTAAATTTATTTTATCTTTTTAATTGAGATTTTAATATTTATTAATAGAGATTGATAGGGTTTTTTTAGTGATAGCAAATTTAAAAGAATTTATGTACTTTACATTCAATTGTCATTAATGTATACATTCAATTGTTATTGTAAACTCTACATTGAATTATTTTTTATTAACTAATTTTAAATTAATTTAATTTTATCAATAGAAATTTTACATGTATCGAAAATATAGAGCACCACTCGGCACAGTTCTAGCAGGGATGCTCTCATTTTATACATAATTGATTTTTATTTATTAATAATTAATAATAAAGACAACAAATATCAATCAATTAGGGGTGCCACTTGGAGTAATTTGGCTTAGATGCTCTCATTTTAATTTATTATAATTAATTTAATTATTCATTAACTTATTTTTTTATTAAATAATTTCTCTTACTATCATTTTGTATTTACTATCAATAGTACCGTATGTATGGAGCCTTTTTTTTTAATTGTTGGTAATTATGTATGCATTTTTTTTTTTGGATAAATTATTTATGTAACTTTAAATGCACAATTGCTCATGTCTTAATCGTTATGAAATGTTAAAAATAGATCAAGAATTAAATTAATTTAATTTTATTAATTGAGATTTTAATATCTATTAATAGTGATTAATAAAGTTTTTTTAGTAACGGTAAATTTTAAAGAATTTATGTACTTTACATTCATTTGTCATTATAAATTCTACATTTTTATTTTTTATAAACTGAATTTAAATAAATTTAATTTTATTAATAGAAATTTTACACATGTCAAAAATATAAAACCCCACTTAGCACAATTCTGGCATGGAGTCTTTCCTTTTATACCATTGTATATGATATATACTTTTTTTGGCCAACCAAACAAACCCAAAATAAACTTAAATTATTCTTTAAAACTTGAAAATGTGCATCTTTTTAGCATATATCACAACCCATGATAAGAAATAATGCCATGAATTCATGATGATATTTTTTACTAATTTACTATTTTTTTCTATCACAAATAATATGGTCACTTTATATTTTGAAATGTCTCAAAATTATGAGTAATTATCAATGATCTTCCCTAAAATTTGCTTTTTTGTTTTTTTTTTACGAGTAATAATTATCAACCAAGACCAACTTGTTTAGTTATATATATATTTTTACAGTTTAGGCACAAGCTTTATCTGGTTGACTTTTCAATTTGTTTATGTGACATTTTGGTAATTTTACAAGTAAGAAAAATGGGAGCTCGGGTTTTTGCCGTCCCAACCCCTCAATCCTCTTTTACCCCTTCCGTGCTTTCTCCCCAAGCCTCTCTCACATTTCATACATGTTAGTTATATTAATTTAATCAAATAA
>MKEJ01092844.1:0-15799 GCA_001753735.1 Embelia ribes
ATATATAATTTATAATTATATATATCCTATTTTATATGAATTCTGGTTCATTTCTATTTACCGTATGCTCGGTCCCGACGATTGTTTAGTGGCATTGATGAGTGACGATACAATTATTAGGTCCCCCATAGGACAATCACGGGGCGGCTGCCAAACAACGTCCCTAGTGTTACCTATATACCCCTTGTCCTTTATTGTCAAGTCGCTAATTTATCATATCAACGGTGGGGCACTCTCGTCATTATCCAGAGCAACACGTGGCAATCAATCGATGCCCCTAACGTAAAGCCCCCACTAAGAGCATCGCCATCGGTCGAAAAGTGGGATACTTAGAAGTGGGCCCAAGTGCTCAAAGTATCATTTCCACGGATGGAGACCAAAGTGGATGACTTGAGTTGTTTATAGTAAGTAATAATAAATGGTGAGATATTTATACAATTATCAATTTTTATGATATTTTTTTATTGTTTTTTTTTCAAAATTTTGGGGCAAACGTTTCCATTTTCTAATTTAGTTGCTACATTTTTTTTTCTTGTAAATACACATATGAAACCATTTATATATTTATAGACATATAATATTTATTCTTTCTAACATTTCCATTCAATACCATATTTTATATTTTATATTTTCTACCATTCCAATCTTATTTGTCAACAAGTTGAAAAAAAAAAAAAGGGGCTAAAATCATCCTTATTGCATAAATTAGTAGTAGCAAGAAAGACAATTATGTTATTTTTTATTTTTAATAATTATAATTATGGGATAATATATTTTTCATTTATTTATTGTTGATAAATATAAAAGTAAGATAAATAATAATAACAATAACAATAGATAGATAGATGGATAAAATGAAATAATAATTAATAATTAGATAGAGAAATACTTGGAACAAAAGACAAAAATAATTGAAATACTTATGTGAATATTATGTTGATGTGTCACCTATATATGAGATCCCCGCCGTTCATTCAGCCCCTCCCAAGTGTAGTGGCGAGAGAGAGAGAGGGAAAGAGAAAGAGAGATGTCTGCAATGGTGTCTCTGTAGATTTTCTTTTTTTCTTTTTCTCTATATTTAGAGATTGATAAGAGATGTTTACATGAATTTATAATCTTTTTATGGTTTGACTTTTAGCTTGGTGCACTTTTTATAGCTCTATTCTTTTGCTTACTCAGAAAAAAAGAAAAAAAAAATCCAATCCTTTTTATTGATAGCTTCAATTGGATCTATTCCTTTTCTTTGTTTCGTTGATCTAATCTTTTCATTAAAGTTACTAGACGAATTTGTTGATTTCATTCTAGTTTATAGGATAATTCTATACTTTTTCTTTAATCTCTTTCAGGTGAATAATAATAATAAGTATTGAATATTAGAAAGATGGTTGATTGTCACTGGACGCAGCGGTTTATAGATCTGTTCCCTGAATTTGATTGTACAGAATCAGGAATCGGTCGATAAACCTCTGCATCCAGCGCTCGCTCCCATCCCCTCCGTCTCTCACCATGACTATATATATATACATACTATTTACATATTACCTGGAGGTATCTAGATATGTTTTCAAGTTGAAAACCAATGGGTGCACTGTGTTGTTAAACTCAGCTTATTTTTATTTTATTTTATATTATATTATGTTCTATTGAGTAGAAACTGCTGATTATTGGTTCAAAATCTTTTTAGTACTAATGTTTAATCTTTTTTTACCAATATATGTAGCTTAGATCTGTTATTCTGTTCCATACAATTCTTATCTTAGTTCATCTTTTTTTTCTTTTTTTTTCTTTTTTTTTTTTGCGCCTGCTGATTAATCCACTAATATATAATTTTCTTTTTTGTTTTTGTGTAAGGCAAAGATTATTGCTTTGAAACTCATTTAAAATTGTCCTAAAGCTGCTTTTGTTGCTTTCTCTTTGTACTTTCTTGCCCCCTTTTCTTTTTTTCTCAGTTGCCCCCTTTTTAAGGTTCTTGTTTTGTTCTTATAATTGTCTGCATCTATGTTTAATGCTTAGTGCATTTTCTTTTCTGTGTTTTATATTAGTAGAATAGTTTTTATATTAGTTCATCTTCCCATTTTTATTTTTTATTTTTTTTTTCCGCCTGCTGATTAATCCACTAATATATAATTTTCGTTTTTGTTTTTGTGTAAGGCAAATATTATTGCTTTGAAACTTATTTAAAATTGTCCTAAAGCTGCTTTTGTTGCCTTCTCTTTGTACTTTCTTGCCCCCTTTATTTTTTTAACTCAGTTGTCCCCTTTTTAAGGTTCTTGTTTTGTTCTTATAATTGTGTGCATCTGTGTTTAATGCTGAGAGCAGTTTCTTTTCTGTGCTTTATATTTATTGAGTAGTTTTTTCCGGATGAAAGATGATCCACCCACCCACTAAATTTCTCCACTTTTTTATCTACTAAGGTAGGAAAGTGAATATTTGAATGTTGTTAATTTTTATTTATATTACATTTTAACGTTCCAAATTTTTTTGCATTAATAAATAATATAATTATGTGTTATAATATATTATTTATTGTGTATCATAAATTTGGTGTCGTATATATGTTATGTGGAGTGTTTCGAGCGAAAATAATATTGAGAAATGTGAGAAATGCGGTGGTTGTGTTGGGGTTTGTCGGAATACACGTAACGAAGTGTACGAAGAGTTTTACACGTCCAAATGCCATTTCGTAACTTGCAAAATACCTTATATATGTGGAGGAATGATTGCGATTATTTTCAAAAGTTTTTGACCAAAATTATGGGCTCGGGTTGAGGTTGGATAATCCTAGGTCTTGGATCGATTTAAAACCCCAAATCGATGGATCCAATTGTTGGATTTATGTAACTGATCTTTGATTTAAATAAAATTATGTTAACAAACATTTTTTTTATAATAATTTTCCATTTTCCCAAAATTTCAAAGGAGATAAGGGGGAGGGTTGGAGAGCTAAGTCTCGATTTCCTCTAGTTCCTGTACTTGCCTGAGATAAAATCACATCTTTGTAATTCTTGACGTGAGTGCTTAATTTTGACGTAAGTCTCGTTGCTTTTTTCTCTTGTTTGCATTTTCTCAATTTTCGTGCCATTCAGATACATTGAAATAAATTAGTATAACTTCTTCCTTACGTCTTGTGGATCATTTTTATGTATAAATTTGTTCTGATTTGTGGCTCGTTGTATCAAATTAAGGGGTTAAGAAGAGAGGTTTTGGATTAAAGTTTGTAAAATCTTTAGGTAGATTTTGGAGGCTTTCGATGCACATGCAGATTTAGAGTAATAACATAAATTTGAATTTGTGACTTGTTATTTTCAAATTTGGTTTTTGGGTATAAAAATGTTATCTTCTCGTACCTATGTTGTACAGGGGCATATAGATTCTTGTAATAGTATCGACTTGCGTGACATAAATATATATATCATGGTATATATAATTGAAGAGCATTGGATTAGATTCGTGGTGAAGATTCGAGGCATGTTGATGTTGGTAATATAAAATTTCGGGAATTTGTTGTTCTAATGGATATATGTAAATTTATGGCCTACTCATCCGAATAAATACATGTATATTTTGCAGCCTAAAAACTTGTATATATTTTTGAGGGCCTAAAAACCTATTTTACTTATGCAAAACCTAAAATCTCATCTTATATTATTTTTATAATTAATGGTATATACTATACTTTTTACATGCAGGGCATTTAAATTTTGTTGGTAGTCATAATAGGTTTATCAGAGTAGACATTGTTAGTACGTAATGGAGATTTGAAAATGATGATTTTAGAGATTTAAAAAGGATGATTTTCGAGATTTGAAAATTATGGGTTTGGAGATTTATAAAGCATATAGTCGAGGTATTTAAAGGTGTAACACATGGCTTCAAAATATATTTGTTTATAATTTAAAAAATATATATCCTGGATAAATTTGGTGTTATATACAATCTAGCGCGTGTGACATATCAATTGGTAGGCGTTGATATTTGATGTTGGAGATTTGACGAACGACCTAACAGTTTTAAGTCGGGTTTATGATCGGCACATGTACATCTCGTGCCATGTTATAGGAATGGACACGAGAGTAGCCCATTTATTTATAAAAAGGGGAGAGCATTGAGTTGACAACTTTTTGTAAATTGAGAAGAGAATGAATTCGCAAAATTCTTGATTCAAGACTTGTAGTCGTGGTTTGGATTTGAGAATCAAGATTGTAGTTGGGTACCATCGGGTACTTGTATTTATTCGTAGCATCGATATGTGTGACATGTCCTTATTTACCTATTCAAGTTTCATGTATGGAATGTTGAAATTCTCGTTTACTACTTTATTACTTGGTATAACGAGTCTTCTTGTAACATATGTAATATATTCACGATATTAGTATATTGGTATTTAAACTCATAGTTTGAGATTGTAGTTGCATATATAGTATTTGGAAGCATTAGGGAACTTATTGATTTCACCACATGTAAATATGGTTTTACTTAAAACTCGTCGTTTAATTATGTATATTCACAAGTGCATATATATCATATATTACTTAGATTCACTTTTATCGTATTGTTAAAAATTTGACCCGTATTTCTTTATTTTTGTATATTATAACTCATTATGTTTTGTAGGAGCGCAGGGAAGCCTGGGCATACTTGAGTAGCATGCATATGTATAGCAACATAAATTTTTTTTGTTGCACTTGAGGTGGCTTCGTAGTTGATATCGTATTTGGTAGTCAAGGCAAGGGCATATGTATATGTTTCTTTTATCTTTTTGGACAAGTATGTAAATTGATAATATTTATATATTCGCATCGTGGAAGGTTTCATTTGTCTTGTTGTAATCGTACATCCTCCTTTATATGTAAAAGCTGAATTGTTGTAGATTTTGGTAATAATTATGTTAATAGTTATTGCAGGTTTTTTTATTATAGTCGGAAAGTGGAAATGTAATAGTTAGTTATCGTTATTTTCTTGTTGTTTATATTTTATTTTTATCTTATATTCTCAGGTTTGAGGAAATTTGGGGCGTGACATACATTAATAGCTGAAACTAAGATTTTCTTACTATGTCAGCGGATAAGGAAATCGGGTAGAAATTTTGGATAGACGTAGCATTATTCTTTCCAAGTGAGAAATGATACTCCAACCCAAAAAATTTACCCAATTCATTTATCTATCGACGTGATAAAATGAATTTTTGAAATCGATTGTTTTTTGGTTGTATTATTTCAATGACTAAAACTACATTTTACTTGTCACCTTTGTGGCTAAAAGAATTTGGTAAAAAAATTGAACGAATGTAAAATTGGTCTTTCTGGATTGGTATATCAAGAGCTCCAATGTACATTGTTTATACGTACAAATGATTGATATTAAAAAGTTGGCACCTATCTATAACCAGTTAATCTCTTGTCGTTGATTCTAATTGTGATGGAACTGCCAATTTATCCTGCATCAAAAATGGGAAATCGACAGTGCAATAATTTATTAGTAAAATAGGAATATTTAGTTGAAAATTTTGTCTCTCTCCCACTGCTTAGTTCCCATTTTACTTTTCTTAGAGATTTGGTTGGGTCGTTAGTTCGTGTTTTACCGATATCTTTTAGTTTTGGTTTTGAAAAAATGACTAGATTTATTCAATTATATGTATAGATTGAGATATAGTCGCATATCGATTACAAAAATTAAATATATACAATCACTTATTATAAATAGAAGCTCTCTCGTATCATTGTACTTATGAAATTGTAAATATAATACAAGATATAACGACCGTTCCACCAATACTATTTATCACGTTTCACTTTTATCTCTCTCCTATATTTTTCTCCATTATATTTATTACTTTTGTATCATGATGGTATTAGAGTTTTTTTCTTTTTTTCTTACGTCCAGCTCGATCCCTACTTGTGACATCGTCGCATACAAGTACTCTCAATTGATCGATTATGGCCCGTTTCCATTTTATTTTTTATACATTTGCCCCATGAAGGTAAACAAAAATTCCATATCCTAGATGCCTCTGATCTGCCGTCACGTCATTCTCATAATCAGTCCATCCAATTCCTTCTGGCTTCTTTTTTTATGGTAATTTCGCTTATGATAATTTTTTCTTTTAATATTATTTTTTGTTTTTATGTCAGAAAGGAAAAAAAATACAAAAAGTACATAATATGAAGGAAAAAACTTGAAAAGCTACCAAATGGCATAACTGAAGGGGCCATATTATAACGTTCTTGTGTATATTATATCAAATTGGATATGAGGATCAAGGTAATGTAATAAATTCTCCAACAAGGTGCAATAAGTTCACCAATAGTGGTGTTATTAAGGGAGTTAAAATCGGACCGGATCGATCGGTTCGACCAGGAACCGACTCTTAAGTCGGTCGGAAAGACCCTCAAAATCAGTTATACACAGAACTAGTTGAACCGGCCTAGAACCAGCCTAAAACCGGCCACAAAATTGATAGAACCAGTGTGGACCGAACTGGCCAGTCCTACCGGTTCGACTGGAAACCGACTCCTAGGCCGGTCGGAAATAATCTCAAAACCTGTCATACACAAAACCGGGTGAAAACAGTTGAACCGACCTAAAACCGGTAAAACCGGCCACAAAACTGGTAAAATCTGTCTGGACCAGTTCTTTTTTTTTTTAAACCATGGTTATGTAATTTTGAATGTTGTATGTTAAATTATGACATTTATAAGTGAATTTTATTTTTCAATGTTTTGAAATTATGTGATATTATTCATATTATGTTATTTTTTTTATTTGATATTGTTTAATATTAAAAATTAAAATAATATTATGTAATTATAATCAGTTCAACCACGTTTGGACTATTGAACCTTAAACCAATGACTTCACCGATTCGGTTTTGAAAACCTTAGGTGTCATAACTTCGCCAAGCCATCAAAATTTATTTTTTATATATTTATTTATTTATTTATTTATTTATTTGTTACCTCCATGGTTCAAGATTTCAATGGTTATATTTTGTCAATCACAAACGTGTACAATGTAATTGAGGGGGCGTGTTAAAATATATATATGGAGATTGAGAAATTGTCCCATATTAATTACAGAAAAGAAACATGTATAATCACTTATTATAAATAAAAACTCTCATATCATTATATTTGTGAAATTGTAAATATAATGTAAGGTCCAACGACTATTCCACCCGTGGTTCTAATCATGTTAAATCTTTGGCTCTCTTTTGCGTTTATATCTTTTATATTATTACCAGTTCTAAAAATATCATGTGACTAAGAATGTCTCACTTTCGGTATAAATATCTATGGATTGCTCATGAGAAAGTTAATCTCTTTCCCTTCGCGTTGTGATAAGTTCAGAAATTTTCTTGGGTATCCAAATAACAAAGGGGAAAAGTTGCAACCTTATGGTTTGTTTTATTTGAGATTAATTGAAGGGGAAAACTTGCAACCTTATGGTTTGTTTTATTTGAGATTAATTAAACTGATACAAAATGCTCTTAATATTTATCGTCATTGGTAAAATAATTCAAACATACATACTTTATGCTCAAGCATCAACCACTATAATATCAAGTGGAGATACCAAAGCATAATAAGACCATAAATAGAACACCGCCTCAAAAAAAGACTTTTTTATTATTATCATTATCATGGAATTGTTTTTCTTTCCTTTTTTGGTAGGCGTTTATTCTCAATTTTCTTAAGACAAAGAAATGAGGTTCATTGATTAGTTATCACAAATACCCCCTTCAATAGTAAAAAATAAATCAGTTTTCTAATACAGAAGAAACAAAGTCAGCTAATCCGGTAAATGCTTTCTATCACTATTTCTAAGTCTAGCAAGAGCATCATCGAGATTATCTAAATAATTACCGAAAGTGTATTGAGTAGGATAGGAACAAATTCCTCGCATGAGATAATCTAATATAGCGTTTAAGGTTTTCAAAGTGAGGTTAAGTAATATTACTTTATTATATTATATAATTCAAACTTAAGCATACAAATAAGAAAAACATAAGATTTAAAACTGAGATTTCCACATTTCTTCTATTTTAATTTCATCACCACACTATGTAGGATCGGATGTTGGTTAGCGTATTCCAATTTTATTTTTCCATCAGTACGTGTACTAGAATAAAAATATTTTTCAAAATAGGTAAGTTAGCTGAATGCATATGTTTTACGAGTTCCAAAATTTTCTTTGCTAAAAAGAAGTTCGCAATTTTAGAATTTGTTTGGCTGAAAATCATAACTTTTTTTCCTTTACAAAAGAAGTTTTTCATTTCGTTTCTCGACTTTTAGCCGAGTTATTTTACCTAAATAAACTAGAACTTTAAAACCTAGATTCATCCGGTTTTATCGACCTGAAAAAGACAGGTTTTCTTTTTGAACTTCAACTAAATAAATCCTTAATTAATGTGACAAAAGTTCTTCTTGGATGGAAAAGCATATAAATGAAATTAAAATGGAAGATAGAGCGGCAAGAATGAGAAGCCTTTAAATATAGAGGACAAAAACGAATACGGTTACACAAGAATGGATAAAAGAGAGGTTTGCAATCGTTTCTAAATATAAGCAGCTAATTGTTTCGGCACAATTGAATAATTGGTATAGTATAGCTGGATCATGTGGCAAAAGAAACATTATTTCTGTAGATGTAAAAGAAATTAATATTTCTTTCAAATAGTCTGATTGAAATTATTTGCTTTTGAAGGAAATTTTGCATTAATGGTTCACATGATTTTAATCAAATTTCTACAGGTTTTGTAATTCTTTTAAATTAAATAATTCAATATTTTTTCCCAAAATACAGAAATGTCCCGGTTTCGAATTGGCGATTATTGTGAAAACCTGATTTAAACATCCCTCCCCCACACACCCACACCCACACGCTGAAAATGGATCAATCAATATGGCTAGCTTACGACTTCTCGTAAGGGCCGTCTTTAGACTTTTGGAGTTCTAACCATTTGAAAAAATATATATATTATTTATTAAATAATTTGATTTTAAAGTAATTTTTCTTGCCCTTAGAGACGCAAAATTACTTATTAGATCCTTAATTCAAGCTTTTTTAATATATCTTTTTCAATCAATATAAATGACAAGCTGCTCAATCTATGCCGTGATAGTTGATGTTAGATATGTTTTAATTAATTTTAGGTTTAAAAGCTCATTTCAATAGCAACAACTGGTCATTACAATTTTTGTCATATACACTAAGAACTTTTGAAATTTGAAGTCTCTAGGAAATCGAAGGCCTAAAGCAGCCGCATATTTCACTTTATGGTTAAGACTCCCCTGCTCGTCGTCCATAATAAAGAACAAATTCGCATTATCAATATTCAAGGACAATTACTATTGTTTTTGAAACTACAGGTACCGAAGAGAGATTTTGTTTAAAGCTAAGGGGGGCATTGCAGTAATTAATGCAATGTATGACAAACGAATACTACACGTTGCGAAATACTAAAGCGGTGGAGTATAATAACTCATCAAATATATGCACAAAATATTAAACGAGTTGGTCATTCTTACCCCTATACCTGCATTCGCATTTTATCCCTTTCACGTTTCTCAAGTAAATACAAACGAAAAATAATCCCATTTCTAGATTTGGGTGTACGCTGTTAAGTTACTATTTATATTAAAACTTAAGCTTATAATAGGAATAAATTTTTATTACTTATATATATTCTCTAAAACTATCCATCACGAATGTGCCGAAATCAATTTTTTAGCAAGGTCCAACAGATTCAATTTTTTGTTTGTTTTGTTTTTTGTTTTCCTCTTTCTTTTGTTATTAAGTTTTATAATGGAGTATATTTGTGAACAATCGAACCGAATATCCATTTGTTCTTGAGTTCTAATACCTTGTTAAATTGTTATTTCTATTAAAAATTGGAGTGGTTGGTACTGATAACTTTATTATTTATGTTATTCTCCAATATATATTAAGTGGGGACATTTTCTAGTAAACCCAATCCAGAAAAAGGAATTCCAGTAGATTATTTTCAACATCGGCACTATAATATGTAGAACTGTTCATTATATCTACAATCATTTAACTAAATACTAAAACATTTACGTCTATTTTTTTTTTTCAAAAGATTAGTCGACATGCCTTGCAGATCAATCGAATAAACATCGCCAATTATTAAAAATCAAACCTTTTTGTTATACATTAAAACGGTTATTATCTAACTTTTTGTCGGTTAAACCCGTCCCACTACCCACTTGTATAATGAAAAACGTTAATGATATATCGATTTACTCACAAATTTCCCCCTCAATCACCGCTTAAAAAAAAGAGGTCCAAATGAATTACTTTTGCAAATTTGCGCATTGAGTTTTGAGCCCATTGTTCATAGCAGGAAGTGGCACAACCACAATTACCGGATGACACGGTTGAGATTGGAAAATTGGTTTCTCCGGAACCATTTTGGATGAGAAAGCTATTCGTGTCTCAAACTCGTTCATGAAACTTGTTTTCGAAAATTTTTATTTCAACTTGGAAATTCTCATTATTTTTTTATAGGGTAAATTACACTTTGCCCTCATGATATTTCTAACAATTGTACAATACCCCCTATGGTATTTGAAAATATATTATCCCTTCCACGAGGTATGCATGTTTATTGTACTTGCTTCCAAAGTTTTGGGGATAAAAGTGAAAAGCGGATTTAAGGCTATAAGTTATTATTAAATTACGTAATTGCCTTTATGTAGCACCCATGTTTTAATTTTTTTAATTTAAAATAAAATAGATTATATGGTTTTATATATATTGTGACGACCCAAATTTTGAAAGGAATCCAAAATACCATATTATCAAACCATAAGTAAACTCAAATACAAATATGATAAACGAGTCACAATTTATAAACATGTCTAGAATTACAAACTAAATAAGTCTGAGATAACACAACTATTATATGTGCTCAAATACGGCTACTTCCTATTATAAGCGAAAACGAAATAAGTGAAATAGTAAGTTTACATAAAAATAATAGTTAAATTGGAGCGAATTTCTTCTTATCTACTAGCACCTCTTAATTTCATATATTCATTGGCATTTTTCCTGCAAAGTCTAGTGAGATTTCAGACTCATGTACAATTAATAAAAAAAATAATTGAAGTACATAAACTAGAAAAACGAGTTGCAAATTAAGCACTGACATAACATGCACGCATGCTATACAATAATCAAGTACATGTATGAGAAAAAATGTTCATTACTTAACATGTCATAAGGGTTAACGGTGTCCAATTCATATACTTCTCATTCAAGTGTTGTCATTTTCGTATAAGTGAAACGGATAATAAATGATGTTTGACACACGTATACTATATATAAATATATATATCAAGAAAATATATAAACTATCAAAAATCTTGAGACCAAGTTAAAATAAGTCACATTAGGCAACTTGCTAGTGTGGACACCACTCGCTAAGTCATGGGCCACGATACTAGCACAAGTACAAGTTCGAAATGACTCTAATAAATTGTTATATGCCCTACAAGTTCGGACACCAAAATACAATAGTATCGATAGCCCAATCATTTCAACCAGGCATACAGAGAGCAAAACATAGCTAAGCCTCGCTTTAAGTGTGTTAAGAAATATGTCACGAACAAAATAGCATCTATATATTATATGGTTTTCGTGTATGTCAAGATTTGACCAAGTAGGTGTCCATAAGTCGAGTAATTAAAGTCTCATTCGTATATTGCATGCACATTATATGATATGTCGAGTTAAATTCAAAGAGTTCTTATCATGTCAAACATACAAGTAAACATTCATTCAATATATATTGAATCAAGTATTCGAGGTATATTTATGAGCATAAAACCTGTCTCAGTCCCTCAAACCCGTCTAGAGACAAGTTCAAGTACCTACGAGTTTATGACCAGATTCCATTCACAAAACTCCCCTATATAAGTTCGAGTGCCTAGCATGCAATCAAATACAAAGATTTGGAAAAATTTCACTAATTTTTCTATATTTAATTAAGCTCCTTTTTTCTTTTTCTCTATTTATTAATATTTTGAATATTAATAAATAATATTTCAAAATGTTAAAATAATTCTTGAAAAATATTTTTCTTGGAAAAAATAGTTTTAATACTTTTTTTTTCAAAGTAGAATATTTTTCTTGAATTTAAAACAATTTTTCCTATTTATTAACATTTTAAGTATTTAAAATGTTAATAAATAGCATTTTAAAAATAAGAAAATATTTTCTAAAAATAAACTTCCTAAAAATAATAGTTTTGAATAGTTTTCTTAAAAATAATTTTTTTTTACTTCAACCTTAATTATCCTAGTTCATTAATAAACTCTAATTTATCAATCTAAACAAATAATATTTAGGCATAAATTATAATATCATGTAACAACCCAAAGTAAGATTTGAATGAACAATTGTAACAAATTTTCAAGTAATAATTCATAATATAATTAAATAAAACAAACAAACAAACAAAATAAAATAAAATTAAAACCTTTATTTGCAAACCTCACACCAAAATGATATCTAATCCGAATTTCAAGTAAATTGAAATATTGATATGAACTTCAAACGAAACAAATCACATCTTATTCAAATTTATTACTATTGAGAGAATGTGACAAAGAGAAAGAGGGGAAGGGTGTTATATAGGGGTTTTTTATGAGATGGTTAGAAATTGAAGGGATTTTGGTGAGGTGGTAAAAAATTTAGGGGTATGGTTGAAAATTAGGGAGTTGTTACACGCGCGCGCACGCATATCCTTAAAATGTGATAGCATTTTTCCACTTTTCGGAATTATTAGCTTCAAAATGAGTAAAATAAGATAGTAAAATAAAAGGTTAAATGGTCTTTTTCCATACACAGAAAATTTGTACTTTGACACGGGGTAAAATGTAAATTTAGATACCTCTGGTGTATCATGACATATTCAGAAACCTCATGGGGGCAAATTGTAATTTACACTTTTTTATGGTATTAATACTATTATAGTATTACTAAAAATATTTACAATTATCATATGTTATTATCTTATAACTACAAAATATTTTTTCAATATGTCTCATTAATTTTTAAGGTTTAGCTGTAATATTATTTATTTGATTATTTAGTATATCATCATTTTTCATTTTTTTCTATTGTATTAAAGCTATATTTACATTTCTGTTTCTCTTTACATTTTGTGCTTTCATTTTCTCCGCAACCGCGGCTTGAAGTGATCAAATCACTCAGATTGCTCATGAAGCAGTTAGGGTCCGCCCACTGCCTTGCTATTATACCCTCTTAGAATTTAAATTTTGCGGTCTTTCATCATTTGAGTTGCTCTTTTGGAAGTGACTCAAGAATTCTACTAATCGAAAGACTCATATTACTCACCATTATCGGACTATCCAGACATGATAATAATTATGTAATATTTTCATATATTTGCAAAATCGGATTCACAGGTAGGTTAGCGGGTCACTTTGCTGGACTGTTAACGGGCAGCGGCCAAGTTCACTCCCCCACTCATTCCACGGGCATGAACAGAATATACAAATGAATATTATTACAAAGAGAAATAACAAAAGAAACAGACACAGAGGAGATCACTATATATATGCCACACATGACAACCAACCGAAGGCAGAGCACCAATAAAAACAGAGCGAGAAAGAGAGAGAGAGAGAAAGAAAGCACGGAGAAGAAATTGGACACCATCCCGCACCCCAATTCGCCGGTGCCAAATAGAAATCCTCTTGTCCAAACCTCTCCCACCTGGTTAAACACCCCCCACCAACCCACCACACACACACTCACACGCAAACAAAAACAAACACGAATTATTTCCGTATGTATATCTACATACTCGCACAGAGCTCACTCACAATCCCAAACATTACCTCATCATCCCCATTCTATTTTCCCCCAAATTCTCTATGAGACTAATTTCTCTCTCCAATAAATTTAAACCCCTCTTCCACTCCCACCGCTGCCACGTCACCACCCCCCAAATGGACCGGCGCCGGACCCGGAAGCCGAAGCTCCTCGTCATCATGGGCCCTACCGGCTCCGGAAAGTCCAAGCTCTCGATCGACCTCGCGACCCAGTTCCTCCCCGGGTCAGAGATTATAAACTCCGATAAGATACAGCTATACAGAGGGTTAGATATAACCACCAACAAGATGCCAATGCCAGACCGACGAGGGGTCCCCCACCACCTCCTCGGGGTCGCGGACCCCAATATTGAGTTCCCGCCGTTGGCCTTCCGCTCCGCCGCTTCCGCTGCCGTCGCCGCCATCTCCGGCAGCCGGAGACTTCCCATTCTCGTTGGCGGGTCCAACTCTATTATCTACTCCCTTTTATCCAAAAGGTTCGACCCCGGGTCGGATGTCTTTCACCAGGCCCAACCCGACCCGATAAGCACAGAACTTCGATTCGACTGCTGCTTTCTCTATGTCGACGTGGCAATGCCTGTTTTGGACGAGTATTTGGTGAGACGAGTTGATGACATGCTCGACTCGGGGATGTTTACTGAGTTGACTCAGTGGTTCAAGACGGAAAGGTTCAGTGACTCGGTGAGTCGGGTCGGGTTGAGAAAGGCGATCGGAGTACCCGAGTTTGAACCCTATTTTAGGAGATACTTATTCGCCGGCGGGGAGATGGGGAATGATCCGGTGCGGAGGGGTGCATACGAAGAGGCGGTGAGGGGGATAAAGGACAACACGTGTCAGCTGGCGAGGAGGCAGGTGGAGAAGATTCAACGGCTGAGGGAGGGCGCAGGGTGGGAGTTGAATAGGCTAGACGCAACGGCGGTGTTTAAGGCGACACTATCGGGTGGTGACGTGGCGGGGATCTGGGAGAGGCAGGTGGTGGAACCAAGCGTGGAGATTGTGAAGCGGTTTTTCGAGGAGTAGGTTCTCCAGCTATTTCCAGTTGCCAATTTTAAAAAAAAATTCCAATTTTTCTGGTTTTTTATTTTTATTTTCTCATTTTGTGTAAAGAAATTGATATAAAAGTGGGGGAAATGGGGCGGCCAATTTTGAAAATGGCTAGTTGGCGCCTGTAATGAATTTTGGGAGGCTAATTTATATATAAAGAGAACATTGAAGACCAAAAATATTATCCAAACGTAAAGGTAGCAACAAGAATGGTTAATCGCGAGTTTCCGAGCTCTATTTGATAATTATTTTGTCTGAACTCGGCTCATAAAATAAATAAGTAAGGTACGAATACGTTAGCATACTTGATTTGAATTTTTTAGTTAAACTCGAATAGTGAGTTATTCGACTCGTTAACTCGCAAGTAATTCAAATAATATATATATATATCTAAGTGTGTGTATAAGTTAAATATAAAATTTTTTTCACATAACACTAATAAAATTTGATCTTAATTGACTGATAACATAAAAAAATATTTCACCATAAGTAATCAATTTTTTAATTTAATATAATATATAAAATATATTTAAAAATAATTTATCGAGTGTTTATCGAGTCTAGTGGGGTATTTGGTTCTCTTTATCTAATCGATTTCGAGTACAGATGATACTCGAGTTAGAATAATATTCAGCTCGATTAAAACAATACTCGACCTGCCTCGACTCGTTTCTACTGATGTATTTTGTTATCTTTTATGATATTAGAGCATCTCCAATCCATTAGCTAAATGGGTATTTTTAGCTATTTTCCTGTGACAATTTTAAAAAAGTGAGCTCCAACCCATTAGCTATAGCTCTCTCTATTTTAACTACAGTGTTTCTCTCTCTACAAATTTAGCTAGCCTCTCTCTCCCTCATCAGTTCCGTGTAACG
>MKEJ01092852.1:0-11191 GCA_001753735.1 Embelia ribes
TTTAGTACTCACCCCTCGGGTCCCAGTGCTTGGGATATGGGGGCGTGACACCTGTAACACCCTAGATTTTATTTTTTTCAAATATTTCTCATATCAATCGACTGAATCGACTGATACATGTGAACAAAGTTTTTTAAAAAATGTGTGATACACATGTGGCAGCCATTTAAAACTAAAAATCTGAGTGTTAAATACTCATAAACACCCAAAACATTATGTACACACTCACTCTCATGCTCATATATTGATGGACAGAGAGAAAGGAAGAAAACACTAAGTTTTTGCTAGATGAAGAGTGTGCACGTACTATCTGAGCTTTAGAAACTTGTTCTATTGCGTTTTCTCTTGCGTTTTTTACAACAAATAAGATAAGTAACCTATACCCTTTTGGATTCGTCTATAAAATTGTGAGTTTTATAGTTTTAAAATGTTGAAAACAAGCCTAAAACTTGATGTTTTTCAATATATTTTTGAAAACAAGATGTGATTTTAAAGGTAATTTTAAAGGTACCTTGTGATTTTAAAAGAACCTTATTCTTTTTGGGAAATCCGAATTTGCATATGGCCTTTGAGCCTTTTCAAACATTTTGTGAGTAAAAGTGTAGCATTTGAAACTGGTTTAAGCAACAATAAGAAATTATTTTTTAACTGTATAGAGCTATCAGACTGATAGCTCTATATCAATCGACTAATATGGTCGGGCACAGTTAAAACTGAGTTGCATGTGTCATTTTTCAACTATAGAACCCTTTTTAAGGATTGAGAATGAGGAATTAGACAATGCCTTCCCCCAACAAAATTACTTGTGAAGAAAACTAAGCTTAAAGTTAGTAAATTGCCGTAAATATATTAGGTACGGGTTAGTTATGGGCAATAGCCCTACGATAAATGTTATATGTCATTATATACCCTTGTTTGCTAATTATGTGGTACTTATGTTTGAGAAGTAAATTTGTATGCCTATATGAATTTCAGAAGCTAATCCCATCTGCCTTTTGTTTATCGATTGACAAATCAAGAACAGGAACAAGCACGCATGTAAGAAGATTGGTTGTAGCATTAGATGGTGGCCGCTCCTTTTTAGAACCTATTTTGCATATTTCAAGATTATGCCAATCTACATGTAATATTAAGACTGGATATTTTTGTACTTTTCGAGCCATTTTCACTTAATGTTTCTATATCTCAAGGCTCCATATTTTGAGAAATTTAGTACTTGCAATATGTATATACTCCGTGTTTATCTTTTTACATTATGCATAGTCTGAAGTCAACATTATGGGTAGTTTTGGTTGCGGCTATGTGTCAAGTTATAAACCTATATTAAAAATATTTTCCAAAAACCTCGTGTGCCCGTGGTTCTGAGATCCTAGGGGCACCACAGAATGGTTTCAAAATTGATTGAATTGTGAAAACCTGATCAAGATAGGATCGGTGCATACACGTAAATGAGTTGAGTAAGTACTGGTGGTGTTTATGGCGAAACCCTAAGACCCTTACCATGCAGCATATGATAAGATAAGATAAGTAACGAGCGTAAGAATATAACATATAATATGATGATACGAGTATTTGTTGGGTGATTTGTTGTGAGCAACTTTTGGATGGTAAGCCAAGTCGACTTATAAACTCGTAATATAAAGACAAAGGATGCCTTGTTAGTCTGCGACAGGGGTAGAATTATGGAAGGAAGCAAACTACACGATCGCCGGTGTTGTGTACTTTGTGTTTTGATATGGTAAAGAAGTATATACGAGGTATCTATAAGTATGAACATGATTATCAATAAAAAAATAAATATAACCTTATAGGAGAGGAAAATTTTAAGCATTCAAGTATATGTTTTTTGTACTTTTTAATATAGTAATGGACCGCGAAGATAGGCATGATGACTTTCCCCAATCTAATCTCCCTGAAATAAAACTTTGCCCAGAGGATGTACTATCAAAGATGTACCTCCAAACTCAATCTATCTAAAGCTTGCTACGATAGTAAGCTAATTTTCCAAATGAAGAACCTTCCCCATGCTCGGATGATAGGGTTGAGGATGTAGAAGAAGAAGCGACTGACAGGAAGAGCCCTCCGCCTCAAGTCCCTCCAAGAACTCTACATGTCAAGGGCTCTAATTCTACCTCGTTAAATATAAATGTTGAGGATTTATCTAATTGCTACATCCATATAGCAAATGGCCTAAACAATCATGGACACAATGCTACCACAAACTGGGGTTAATAGCAGCAATCGTCAAACTCTGATCGAACAAGCACAAAGTAACTTGGAACATATGAATGTGCCTATTCCATGGGGGAACGAAAATTTTAGAGGCATATTGATGGCTTGAGGAAATAGAGAAACTCTTCCACACTCTTGGTATTGAGGATGACATCATGAAAGGACTACTACCCCTTTTTATCTAAAGGATAAGGTTGTACGGGACATATATCAACTCTGGAGCTACAGAATGTGACTTGGAGAAGATTCAATGACATATTCCTGGGGGAAGTATTTTCCCGACATTCGAAGGAATGAAAAGAGAAGAGAATTTATGGAACTTATATGGAAATATTTGACGGTGGAACAATATATGCAGAAATTCGAGACCTATTCCCAGTTCATACCGAAGATGGTGTCCACAAAGAAACTATATATCAGGAGGTTTGAGTTAGGACTACATCCTTTGATTCAACTGGATTTGGCTCCAAATCATTATAATACTTATGAGGAAATACTTGAAGCAATAATGTGCTCAGAGGCAGTCGAAACCAATGTAAGACTTATACGTGAAAATCGTGTGTCCAGGAACGCTGGACAAGGAAAAGGTAAGTCAGGCATGACCAATGAAGGTAGAAGTGGAGGACTTCATAGCAGAATGGGTAGACAAGACCTCAACGATATTATAAGTCAATCGTAAGGAAAGTCTAAAAGGAGTGCGAATGGCCATAAGAGACCTAGAGAGGCCTACGCTCAAGAATCGCAACAACATATGTCAAGGCGCATAACCTTGACCTTTGCAAACTCCAAAGGTACAACCGACCAAGAAGGATGTTATAAGTATAAGGATATGAACCATAGGATTAAGTAGTGTCCCCAAGTTCAGTGTCGTGTTTGCCAAAACTGAGGATATATGAACTTTAACTACCCAAATCAACCAAGTCAAAATTTGAACATGCCCCATATTTCTCAGCTAATACTAAATCCAATACCTTCTGTAGCACCATCGGTCACATCTCATGCCCAAACAAACAACAGGGGTACTCGGGGAGGTTTTCAAGGTAGAATTGATATGTTGCAGCTTCAACCCAGCCATCCCTACAAGCTCATGTATATACAATAACTAAGGAAACCCTGGAGTTGGGAGAACATTCTGAGATCTAAGTTATTTTACTTTTCCTATCCTCTTGGGTTGTCATTCTTTTTGATATAGGTGCGTCTTGATCCCTTATTTCTACTCAGTTTGTAAGATCTTTAGATTTGATACCTAACTAATTACATACTCAATTGTCTATAGATATTCCCCTTGGTATGAGTATGACACCTAGTTTTTGTTGTCATTACTGTGAGGTCAAAATCGAGGGTTAAGTCTTTTCTAGATATGAAAAGTTTTGATGTTCTTTTAGGGATGGACTGGTCAGTATGCTACCAAGCCACCATCGATTGGGATCATATGTGTGTGACCTTGTTGACTCCCTCAAGTGTATGCATTCACTTCACAGGGGAACGCAAATCATCAAATTTTCTAGGATGGTGAGCAAAAAGCCATCTTAGAAATCTGCTCGATAACCTTCCTTTATCCGAGAATGTTCCTTTGAGTACAAAGTTATCCCTAGTAGTATATGAATTTCTTGTTGTATTTCCTGACGATTTGTGTGGACTTCCAGTTGAAATCAAATTTATTATCGATCTTTTTCCAGAAACTATCCCCATCTCAATTTATCCGTATCGTATGGCTCATACAGAACTAAAAGAGTTAAAGACTCAATTAGACGATTTAGAGAACAAGGGATTTATACAACCGAGTGTGTTACCTTGAGGTTCTCCAGTCCTATTCGTCCAGAAGAAAGATAGAACAATGCGCTTATGTATCAATTATCGAAAGCTAAATCAAGTGACTATCAAGAACAAGTATCTACTTTCTAGAATCGAAAACTTACTTGACCAACTGAGGGGTTCAAAATGCTTTTCGAAGATCGACCTCTGAACTAGATATTGTCAACAATGTAAAAAGGAAGAAAATGTTCCAAAGACTGCTTTTCATATGCACTATGGCTATTACGAATTTTTGGTAATATCATTTGGTCTAACAAATGCTCCAGCCGCATTCATGGACTTAATGAATAGAGTCTTCCGTGCCTATCTTGATAAGTCCGTCATAGTATTTATTGATGATATCCTGGTCTATTCGCCCTCAAAAGAAGAACATCAAGATCACTTACAAATAGTGCTATCGACCCTATGCGAACATCGATCGTATGCTAAACTCTCCAAGAGTGAGTTTTGGTTATCCAAAGTAAAGTTTCTAGGACACGTAGTATTAGTTGAAGGAGTATCAGTAGATGAAGATAAGATCAATGTTGTATCTTCATGGGAAAGACCAAAAAATATGTTTGAGATTCGTAACTTCCTTAGCCTAGCTGACTACTATCATAGTTTTGTTCAAGATTTTTCTCGCTTAGTGGCCCCACTACCTCTTCTTACTCGAAAGGGAGTAAATTTTGAATGGAATGAGAAATGTGAACAATCATTTCAAGAATTTAAGAAACAATTGACTGAAACCCAATTCTTATTATCCCTGATGTAGGTAAGGGTTATACAGTATATTGTCATGCTTTCTGAGAAGGCCTAGGAGGTGTCTTGATACAGACTGAAAAGAGTTATTGCCTATGCATCCCATCAGCTGAAGAATTATAAGCAGAACTACTCTACTTATGATCTGGAGTTGGCAGCAGTAGTCTTTGCCCTAAAGATTCAGTGCCACTTCTTATACGGAGAAAAGTGTGAGGTTTTCTCTAACCATAAAAGTTTGAAATACATCTTCACACGGCGCAATTTGAATATACAACAAAGAAGATGGGTGGAATATCTCGACCAGTATGACTTCAACCTTTAGTATCACCCTAGAAAGGCAAATATTGTTCCAGACGCTTTGAACTAAAAGACCAGATATACATTGGCTTGCTTTGTTGATAACAAATGGGAGATATTGTGAGTATTAGGCTAATTCGGAGTAGAGATAGTAGAAAGGGAAGGATGTGCTACTCTATACTCGCTATGGTTACAACCCACTCTGCAAGAATAAATTGTAACAACTCAACGAAATGATAAACAATGTCATAAATAGTTGAAGAAAATAAATAAAAATCCAAAAGTTTGGATTGTTGGCAGTGATAGAGAACTCAAACATTTGAAGCACATATTTGTACCAACATCCATGAAAGAAAAAGTACTGTATGAATCGTATCTCTCCACTTGCTTTACATCTAGGCGGAAATAAGATGTATCATGATGTTAGCAAACAATTATGGTGGCCTAAGATGAAGAAGGTTATAGCAAAGTATGTGGCGAAGTGTTTTACCTGTTAGCAAGTTAAGTTAGAGCATCAACGACCCGGCGGACTTCTACAATCATTGGAAGTACTGACCTGGAAATGAGAACATGTTACTAAGGATTTTGTAATGGAATTGTTGATAACGCAACAAAAGAATGACACTATATGGGGTGATTGTAGACCGAATGATGAAGTCAGTCCACTTTCTACCAACAAAAATGTAATACCCTGAAATTTTGTACATTTGGCCCAAACAGTCGACTGAATAAATTAGTCAACTGATATATTGGATCAGTTAATTGATTCAGGTGATGATAGTTTTTTTTTAAAAACACACAAGTGTCCAATTAGGGACACTTATCCTACTTTAGAACCATCCATATACTCTTGGAATCACATAAAGAGTTAGAGGTGAGATTGGAGAACCAACACCGAATTCTTGAGAGATCATGCTATAACCGAGAGTTTGCTACCATTTTTGTTCCATTTTGACAATATATGAATAAGAAATCTCTGCCTACTCGGTTTATTATTGAAAACTATAGGGTTTGAGCTCAACTAGTAGAAAATAATATGAATTGAGATGCTTATCAAAGGTTTTTGGAAGAATAAATCGTATTTTCGTGAAATCTTTGAACTATCTCGAATGAGCCACCATATATATGGCTAACTATTTTTTCTAAACCCTTTTGAAAATGAAATTATAATTTTGAAACTGGTTTAAGGCTAAAAAAAAGTTATTTTCTCGGATACAGAGCAAAACAGTTGACTGATATGACCTATCAATCGCCTGATTCGGTTTGGTAGACTTGAAATTGAACAACATGTATTTTTTTTAGCTTTAGACCCTATATCGAGGTACGAGGTCATGAGATTAGGTGGAGACTTTTGGTCTTGCATCAAATATAGAGAGAAATCAAATTTAGAGCTTGCAAAAACTCATTAAAATCAATAGGTACTGTTATTTATGGGCAATAGGTCCTACGATAATTAATGTATATTATGTGTGAATTATTGCGTGCTAACATGCAGGTTGTATAATATATGGATGTGCTTTGGCATATTAATTTGAATGCTTTGGTTGTGATTAAGCATTTTTATGAGAATAAATATATTGTCGTTGGTAAGATGGTGCAAATATGAGATATGTGGCGTATTGATGTGTGTATAAGTTCGTAATATTTGTTGGAAAATACGAGTTGGCAATTTGTGAAAATATGTGGCGTTTTGAGAAATATGGCATTTCTAAGAAAATAAATTCAGTCTTGGCTTGCCATTTTCAAATACAAAAATAATTTAAGGCACTTTGCACATTATACCAGAGTAGGAGACAGACACTCGTTTAAATACTGCATGAGTCTTTTGCGAGACTTAGGGTATGGAAGGACACCCATTTGTAAATCTTTATTAATAAAGTATCAAGATATATTTCCGAGTTGGCGTTGAGTGCTTTCCAACATAATATTACACTCGAGATATGAGTCGTTTGAGTATATGTTATGAGATGTATGGAATTTTGTGCCAATTATGAGTTGTATTTTTTGTATATTTTAATTAAAGTAGTTAATATTGTCCATTAACTAATAATGTCTGCTTCTTATTTATCAACCGACAGGTACAGGTAAGGAAAATACATACATATGAAAAGTCAAGGGTTGGAGTAGCAGATGGAATAGCTCCCCGTCAAAGCTCAAGTTGTATTAATCAATTCTCAATTGTGTAAAACTATTGAAGATATATGTCATGTAAACTGACGAGCTTCTTTTTGAACTATTTTGGAAACTTAAAGACTCATTTTTTGTAAAATACTACACATGTATTGTATATGCATGGCAGTTTAAATTATGTCATATTCATTATGCATTGTGGGATTGACATTGTGGGTAGCTTTGGCCTTAGCCCTATGTGAAGTAAAGTAATATTTTTTTAAAATTCTTACATGCCCAGGGTCCTTAGATTCTGGGGGCATGACAAAAAAAGATTGATTCCGTAGAGACGATTTCTCACTTTTACCTACGAGAAATCATTCGATTGTATAAAGTTCCTTTATCAATTATATTAGATCGAGATAGTTGGTTTACTTCACAATTCTGGAATGCCTACAAAAATTACTTGGTATTAAGCTCTTAATGAGCACAACATTCCATCCATAAATGGAGGGATAGTCTAAGAGGACCATTCAAACTTTAGAAGATATGATGAGAGTATGTGTATTAAATTTTAGTAGAAATTAAGAAGACCACATCCCATTTGATTGAGTTTGCTTTCAATAACAGCTACCATTCTAGCATTGAAATGACACCCTATGAAGCATTATAAGGGCAACCAGGTAGATCACCACAATTTTGGACAGAAGTAAAAAATGCACCCTTGATAGGCCCAGACTTTATAAGAGAAACAATGGAGACAGTGGATCTTATCAAAAAGTGATTAGAAATGGCCTGAAGTAGGCAGATGAGCTATGTTGGTTGAAAACGACGACCTCTAGAATTTTCTAAAGGAGATCTTTTGTTTCTTAAAGTATCAACCATGAAGGGTGTGAAACGCTTTGGAGCAATCAGGAAGTTTTCACCTTGATATGTTGGACCCTTTTAGATTCTCAAACGTGAAGGATCTGTAGTCTATCGATTAGCCTTACCACCTCAGTTTACAAATATTCATCATGTGTTTCACGTTTCAATGTTGAAAAAATACATTCCTGATCTGACACACATTATCGATTTCTCAAATTTGACAGTAGAACCAGATGCATCATTTAAGGTGCAACCTATAAACCATATTTGATCGAGAAGAAAGAACATTGAGAGAATGAGTGATTCAACTGGAAAAGGTTTTGTGGAACCATGGTAATATTGAAGAAATGACATGGGAACGAGAAGCTGAAATGAGAACAAAGTACCCCGAATTCTTTCTATAATCAAGGTATTTGCCCCATTTATATCACTATCAAATTTTGAGGACAAAATATTTCTAATGGATGGAGAGCTGTGACGTCCTGAATTTTTTTTTCTCACATATTTCCAATATCAATTGACTTATTTGGGAAAATCAATCGACTGATATCTGCAAACACAATTTTTTACAAACCGTATGTTGCACGTGTAGTAGCTATATAAAACAAAAAATTTGAGTGTTAAACACTTAGAAACACCCAAAACATTCTGTATACACTTACTTTCATGCTCATATGTGGATATAGAGAGATAAAGGAAGAAAACAATAAATTTTGCTAAATGATGAGTGTGCATGAACTACCTGAGCTTTAAAAATCAATTCTATTGCATTTTTTACAATAAAAAAGGTGAATAACCTCTACCCTTTTGGATTTGTCTATGAAATTGTGAGTTTTAAAGTTTTAAAATGTTGAAAACAAGCTTAAAACTTGATGCTTTTAAACATATTTTTGAAAACAAGATCTGATTTTAAAGGAACCTTATTCTTTTTGGGAAATCCTACCATGCATGTGGCTTTTCGGTCTTTCAAAACATTTTGCAAGTAAAAATGTTGCATTTGAAATTGGTTTAAGCAACAAAACTAAACTATTTCTAAACTATTTAGAGCTATCGGTTGATATCAGTAGGCTAATATGGTCGGACAGAGTTAAAACTGAGTTGCATGTGCCATTTTTCGGTTGTAAAAACCTTTTTAAGGATTGAGAACAAGGGATTAGACAATTCCTTACCCCAATAGAATTGCTTGTAAAGAAAATTAAGCATAAAGTTAGTAGGACTGCAGTAAAAATATCAGGTACGGGTTAGTTATGAGCAATAAACCCTACGATAAATATTGCATGTCATTATGTTTGCTATTTATATGGTACATATTTGACGTGGTCATGGAAAAATATGTTAGAGAAGTAAATTTGTGTGCCTATATGAATTTAAGAAGCTAATATGTATGCCTTATGTGAATTTGGGAATAAGTATTTGCATGAAGAAATTTGGAGGAAAATATGTTATTTGAGAAGTTAAAATTTGAGGATATGATATTTGAAAAGATTGGGTAAATATGATATATGAAGAATTTGTGGTACATAGTAATATTTGTTAGGAAATATAGTTTGTGTACGACTATAATCCATGGAATTCTGAATTTGAACCTTGGTAGGCTTCTGAGAAATTTTGAGACTTTTGACAACTACTGAGAAATTTTGAGACTAAAATTATAGATTATATTGCTTACTAGATGGGTCCTAAGATTGGTCCCCTTGCGTATTTGAGATTTTAGTAGAGTCATAAGAGTGACTCAAAGTGTGGATGGGCACTCGCCTAAATCTTTATACATAAAATCTTGGGGTATTGTCTTCTCAAGTTTTTATATTTTCCAATACAATATTACTCCCGGGATAAGAATTTGTGTGACTATATGTTCGTAGAAATGTGAGAATTTGTTTGATAATTTTTGGTGTTAAGTTGGCTAATTTGCTTGGTTGGATGATTTTCATGCATTAGGTATCTTATTGAATATTGTTCATCAAACTAATCATGTTTGTCTTTTGTTTATCAATTGGTAGATTATGGACAGGAACGAGCAGGTATGTAAGAAGACATGTTGAAGCATTAGATGGTGGTCGCTCCTTCTCAGAGCCTATTTTGCATATTTCAACCTTATGTCAATGTACATGTAATATTAAGACCAGATATTTTTCTACTTTTTGAGCCATTTTCACTTAAAGTTTTATGCACCTCAAGGCTCAATATTTTGGGAAATCTAGTACTTGTAATATGTATATACTCTATGTTTTTCCTTTTACATTATGCATAGTCTGAAGTCAATATTGTGGGTAGTTTTGGCTTATGTTACGTGTCAATTTATAAACCTATATTAATATATTTTACAAGAAACTCATGTGCCCGAGGTTCCTGGATCCTAAGGGCGCAATAGCTTCATTCTCTCCATCTGCATGCTATCCCTCCCTCTCAATCCATTATAGATCCACCCCTATATCTAAATCACCAATACCATACGACAACAATACCCTATCCTCTCCCCATAAATACTTTTACAACTACCATAATCCACCCCTCCCTAAATTCTCCCATATCAATACTTAAACCTGGCATTCGTGAGGAACAAATCACCCTTCCCCTCTCGTACTTCATCCTCCCACCTCGCCTACCGCCAGAGTGCTCGTCGGACAGCCCCATCGCAACAACCACTAACCCCAAACCCAGCCACAAACCAAACCTACAATCACCCTAACAGATGGCTCGATCAATACAAATACGACTACATCTTCCACCTTTAAGGATCAAGCCAATCAACCATTATCCTCAGGCACACCTGTAATACTGATATGTAATGTCCTGAAAATTTTCGTAAAAATTTTTCGCATAATAAATATTATTATTTTATGAGTTATTGTAATAGTTATTTATTTTGTTTCATGTCGTAGGAATAGAGTGAAAGTTTCGTGTTATTGTCTTGGTATGGGAGTGTTATAGAATTATTGTCGTGCAGGTAGTGTACGAGGTTGTCGCGCCCCCAAATCCCCAGCGTCGGGACCCGGAGGTGCGATTGCGAAATCCTAGAAACCAACTCACAAATCATACAATTCTAACCAACAATAATCAAATCTCAGATATAATTACTAATCACCAAAAATATTTAAAGAAAATTTCGACAGCGTAACTGCAGTAAATCTAA
>MKEJ01092857.1:0-12922 GCA_001753735.1 Embelia ribes
GTATCGAAATAGCACCGTTTGAAGCATTATATGAGACACCATGTCGATCTCTAGTGTATTAGGCAGAGGTTGGATATACAACGTTGTTGGTTTATTGTTGGTCAAAAAAACTACTCGGAATGTGAAATTGATTAAACAAAGATTAGAGACGGCTCAGAGTCATCACAAAATCTATTCGGATAAGAAGAGAAGACCTTCAGCATTTGGGGTTGGTAAGCATGTGTTCTTGAAAATCTCTCTGAAGCGGGGGATTATGAAATTTGGAAAGAAAGGGAAATTATCACTGCAGTTTATCAGTCCCTTTCTTATACTAGAGGTAGTTGGCAAAGTAGCGTTCAGATTAGCTTTGCCACCACAATTGGCAGGAGTTCATCAAGTCTTTCATGTATCTATGTTAAGGAAATATACTTAGGAGTCATACCATGTGATCGACTTTGATTAATTGCATGTGGGGATGATGTGTCCTATGAGTTTTGACATGTTCGTATTCTTGAATTAAGGGAGCAGACCTTACGAAGGCGGAGAATTTGTTTGGTCAAAGTGTTGTGGAAGCGTGGCTCAAGTAAGAAAATGACTTGGGAATATGAGGAGGCGACGAGAGTGGCATATCCAAAGTTATTCGTTGATTCTGGTACGTTCTTTCTTTTGCATAGCTGTGCGAATTTCAATGACAAAAATTTCTAATATGGGGAGGATATAACGTCCTAGAAATTCCATAAAAAAATTTCGCTTTATTTGTCTTGCATTGTAGTTGTATTGGAGCTACTATGTACACACAGCAGTATCATATTCTTATGATAGATATATACATAGCATGCAAAGGCTTAGCATGACGTGTGTAGCATTGTTGTATAGAAAGTAGTATGGAGTTTAGCAATGAGAAATGTGTGGATATTGGTGTTTGAGAAGTATATGGAGTTGGTGTTAAGAGGCTCTAGTGCTAATGCCTTAGTGTTGAAAAGTAGAATTTTGGAAAGTTTCATTATGCAGATGAATAAGTTGACTTATAGTATGTGTATGTCGACTAATAGGGTTATAGTCGATAGTTGGGAAGAATATGTCAATTGATTGGGTGTATAAAAATTCCAGTGAGTTATGATTCTCAGGTTAGGTGAATAAGCAGATTGTTAGGACTTATATGTTGACTGATTTGATATATATGTCGACTATTAAAAGGCATATGTCGACTTATAAATGTGTGTTAAATTCAATGGGTTCTATTTTCTATTTGGTTGGATAAGTCAATTGATAAGAACTATATGTCGATTGATAGGGGGTATAAGTCGACTGATAAAAGCTATATGTCAACTGTTAGTACAACAGTCAGCTGATTGAATACAACAGTCGACTGTATCGGGTAGATTTAAAGTGTACTTTAGTGGCTTTATGTCACATCATTAATCACTTTTTCTTCCCCATTTCCACATAGAAGAGGGAAAAAATGAGTTGACATTTTTCCACTTTATTTGAAACTCAAATATCATCTAGACTGGGTAGGTGTTTGCGAGATTGAAGTAGAGATTTGTAATCCTTAGAACATAGAGATTGTTTTGAGGTAAGTTTTGTTCTCTATCTCGTTCATTCAAATTTTTATTTATTTCGAGCTTTGTTTTTTGCCAAAATAAATTATTCTCGTTCCTTGTAATGAGTAGAACATCTTTATGTCTCGGTATTTAATAATTTGATTTCATTTGCTGGATCAAATCATGAGGTGTAGCAGAGGCGAATTGGGGATTTCTTGACGAGACTTTGCGGGGTGACTTCTAGCGCATTCCTAGGTACGGTAGTCAATGAACTGTAAAATAAATTTTACGACTTTGTCAGTATGTAATGTGATATATATATATATATATATATTTGAATGTATGAAATGTGTATATGTGTGTTGAATTTAGTGTGATAGAGGCATCTACTAGGTATAGTGTCCTCATTGTAGACTTAACATGAATTAATGCTTCACATAACACAAAAAATGGTATAGTAATTATGACATGTTTCGATACGTCATATAGGCGTAATATAGACGTGGTATTAGCTTGATTGTGGGTGTAGCTAATTAGTGTAGAGTTTTACATGAATTATGCGAGTTGTGTGTTTTTCATGTTTATTAATGTAGTTATTATTCACTTTACATGCATAGTTATAACATGTTTAATTGAGAGGTTTACATTGCATTACATTACCTTACATGGAATAGCATAGCATGAACATTGTATATCGTACAAGTAGAGTTTTTGAAAGAAAATGTGTGGAGTTGATTCAGGACATATAAGTATAAATTTTATAAAAATGCGAAGAAGCCATAAGGTCATATAGCCTTACCATAAAAGACGGAAAAATAGATTTTGGATACTCTATTGATCACGTCACACTACTAGTGGCAGGTCAATGAAGAATTTGGTTGTGTCACATTGTAAGTAGCGGATCTTAATGATTTATATGTGAGGTGATACTAGTCCCAAAAATATTTTGTGTGGGTGCAGGCATGTGTGGGCGTGAGTTGCATTCACAAACATAACTACATTTATGTCATGATATTAATATATATTGTAATATATATTCATCTATGTACATATAGCCTAGTCTCTATTTTATCGTTGAGATACTTGGCTAACCATACATTTTCCATTTTTCTTCCTATATATATGTATGGTATTATAGGTGTAGAGGTGGGCTTAGACCATATGCAGATGCTTTGAAAGTAGCAGTACATATTTTTGGCACATATGTTTAGCACTTTCATTTTATGTATTATATGTTGATTTATTAGCATAGTCTGATAGAGAGATTGTAGAAGTGTAGTAGTTGTATTGTGGCGAAAGTATAAATATGTTCTTGTTTTTACATGAGGCGAAGAGCATATGTATACCTTCCTTTATCATTTATTTTTGGTAAGCATACAGCTTGCAATGTTGTATTAGTAAATAGTATGTTTACTATTGTATATATTTTTATGGAGTTGGCGCTAGCCTTCTTCCTTTCTTTTTGGAGTTGTTTTATAGGTGTTGTAGATGTACATTGTGGTAGCCATCCATGTTCTAAGGCCAAGTTGGATGAATGAGCTGGTGGATTTCTGAAAGACAACAAAATACCACAAAAAAAGAAAGAAGCCATCAGAATATAGAGAAAAGTTGTCAATTTATTGTTGTATGAACATGGGACCTTGTATAGAAGAAGCTTCACAAGTCTATACCTTAGATGCATCCACCCTACTGAAGTTGACATGTTACTTTGTGGGATCCATGAAGAGTCATATAGGGCTCATACTGGTTGGCGATCCTTGGCTTATCATGCAATAAGCCAAGGCAATTGGTGGCCTCAAATGTAAGCAAATATGGAAACCTATATGAAAAGAAGTGATAAGTGTTAGAGATTCTCATCTATAATCTGACAACCCACTCAGGATGCGACATCGATTGCAGTAGTATAGTCGTTCGCCCTATAGGGCATAAATTCTATTGGACTACTTTCTTGAATGAATGGAAACTAATGATATCTTTTGATGGCAATAAACTACTTCTCCAAATGTATCGAAGTCATGCCACTCATTACAAACATAATAGAAAATATAAAGACCTTCATCTAGAGACAAATCATCACCTACTACTAATATCCGTACGCACTTGTGGTTGATGATAGTACAAACTTTGATAGCAAGCTTATACATGACTTTTGCGTGCACAAAATTAGAATTTCTACTCCACACCCTCCTATCTACAAAGCAATGGGCATGCTGAAAACTCAAACAAGACCATCCTAGATGCATGAAGAAGATATTGGAGTAGACAAAGGGAAGATGGGTTGAGAAGCTACAGAGTGTCTATTGGGCCCATCGCACCACTCCAAGGTCAACTAGAAAGTCAACCTCCTTCAACCTTATATGTAGAACAGAGATCGCCATCCCCCTTGAGGTTGGATTGCCTACATACAGAATTGAGGTTGTGGAGAAAGGATATAATAATGAACTGAGGGAACAAAGTTGGCACTAGTTGATGCCAAGATATAAGAAACATTGATAAGGATAGAAGCTTATCAATACAAAAAATGAACTCGTATAATAAGAGAGTGAATGGGGGACGCTACAAATTGGGAGAACTAGTATTGCAGAATATCACCTAGAGCCAGAAGGATCTACCCTATGACAAATTGGTTCCCAATTAGGAGGGACCATATAAAATAGTTGGCCTCTACAAGAACAAAGATGACAAATTTAAGAACACATATTAACAGGTAAATGCCTTTAAGAGGCACACATGGAACACTAAAAACCTATACAAGTACTTTTAGCATTATTGCAATGAACTCATATAATATCATCAGTATGAATATGATATGAATCAATCAATGAGAAACTTTGTTTGCCTTTTTATACTATTTAATTAGCATGAATATCTCATAAGCCTAGGCCACCTTGGTAGACTCCTCGGACTATAAATATCTAAATGACAGACCTAGTCCATGATAGTAGACTCATAGGAGTATAAATGTCCTAAGGAAGAGCCCAAGCCACCTCAGTGGACTCTTTGGAGTATAAATACCTTGAAGACAATGCCAAGCCACCTTGGTTGATACCTCAGTAGCACAACTGCTATAACATCCCAGAAATTTCAAGCTAATTTTTTGCTTTTAAATGGTGATATGATGTGTTAAATTCCTACATTTAATGGATATAATGTGTTGTATGATATGCATTGTAAAATGCATAAATGTGAAATATGTATATATGTTGCATTGTACATGTTAGCGTATCGTTATGTGGATTTAGTGTGGAAGAGAATATATGTTGTAATTGGTAGTATGTTATGCATTTTATTATGCATAAGTATAGTATATATACACTTCATACATGGAAAATAAAAAGTGTTGCAAGAAATAGTAGTAAAAATAGTAGTATTTTTAGTAGAATTTTTTGGTTACTTTTTGTTTTGTGAAGTTGACTAAGTCAACAATATCAAGCCTTAACTTAGCAACATTTTTCTTCCTTTTTATGCCCATTGGCCGGCCCTTATGGCCCATTTAGTCTTCATGGTTTCACTTTATTTGTTTACATAAGTATGAGAAAGTGAGAAAGAAAGAAATAAAGGGAGAAAAAGTGGATTTTTAGGATCGAATGGCGATTTCATCTACCTAGAATGTTCAGGTATCAATAAAAAGTAGAGATTCAGATTCTTTATTACAGGCTTATCTTTTGATATAAGTCTCATCTTCTCATTTTCTTATTTGAATTTTCTCATTTTGCGTGCCTTTCGGGAATATCAAAATAAATTTGTTTTTCTTATTCCTCATCTCATGTAGTTCATTTTTTTTCTCTAGGTTTGCTCCGATCCAAAATCCGTACCTAGATCAACCCAATAGGTCAAGAAGAGTCATGCGTGTAAAGTCTCGGGGTGACTTCTAAGATACTTTTAGGTACTAGTAGTCTACGGAATAACAATATAAGTGTGAGTTTATGTGTGTACCTTGACGTGTAGTTGTTTTCTTGGTTTATATGATTGATTATGTGTTATTTATGTTGATTTCTTTGATTATTGCTTAATTAAGAAGTATGTGTACTTGTAGAATATGATTAATATTGATATGTGCATGATATAATCATGTAAAGGAGTCGCTTATTTCAAATGAATTTGAAAGGCAAATTTTTAAATGTGTGGGCAATGTTTTAAAAATGATTTGTTGCGAAGTATGCATTGTTTATGAAAAGAAAAGCGTTGTTGTTGCAAATGCGCTATTGATTAAAAAGTGAAGTTTTCATAATAAATATATGAGTTGCATTTATTGGGTTAAAACATATTGAATTTCGTTTCGGGACAAGTGTCGACCTTTTGTGTGAGAAAAAATAATTAAAAGAAGACTCGATATCTTACCGTGAAAGTCGGGAAACCTGTACGGGAATCACTATTGATCCCATCACCGAGAGGGATGCAAGTCAATGAAGGCTTTGGTTATATCATCGAGAAGGAGGCGAATCAGAGCATTGTTCTTAAAAGTGAAGAAATACTAGTCCCACCTTTATACTTTGCATAGTAGTCAGCGTGTGTTACAAATATAGCTATGTCGGTGTGCGTGTATTGGCATTGCATTGATCACATTCATCCCTAGCATGTGCATTCATGTTACACTTGAGGCACTGCATAGCATTACATTTATAATGTTATTTAGAAGTCTAACTGATATATTTCTTTCTTTTATTATAATCAAATTGTGGGATAGGTGAGGAGGCGAACAGGGGTCATCCTTGAGATGCTAAGACATGCATTGTATACATATTTTTGAAGACTTATGCTTGTAGTCTTATTTTGTGTTGTAGCCTCATGGGTAGTTTTTGTTTTTATTCCTAGGCTTAGTGTTGTTGTACTTGATGTACTTTTTCATTTTACATATTTTTGTTGCCTAAGTGTCTTATGTATTTGGGCGAGAACTAGGAGAAATATATTATATTTTGTATCAAGCATGTCGCTTATGTATATGTTGTAAACAGAGTGTTTACTTTTATCTATGTTTATTATTATACTGTGACAAGCTATATGTATAAGTGTTTTTGCATACTCTCATCAGAATGTTGTAGTTGCAAGAATGTAGCAAAAGTGGCAATTTAGCATGTTTCCCATCCATTTTCTCTTTTGTTCAAACTATATATTTTTCTTTTCTTTTTCTTTAAAAATAAAAAACACTCACATTCCCTAGGTCTTTGGGATTCAGGGTGTGACAGCCACATTCTTGACTAAGGATAAATATCATCATATGGAAAACAGAAGCCTCGGTTACTTGGAAACTCATTATTCAATAAAATTGGAATGCTACAAGCTGAATACAAATTCATATGGCACATAGCATATCTTAATGATGTAACAACACTATCAAATAAAGTCAAAATTACACAAGGCAAATGAAGGCCCTACTACAAGGAAAGTTAAAAATTACACTTCTATTCCTTCGAGCTGTTGTGGGCACTAAAGACACTAACATCATCTTCATACTCAAGCTTGACCTGGGAACTTCTAGATAAGTAGGGCAAGCATTCTTGATCTACACAAAGGCCTCTACCTATCTCAGAAGGAACTTCAGATTCCAAGGGAATAAATCACATCTTTCATTAAGAGCCAAGTGAAAGATTTTCCTCAAGCAAACCATTCTAAGGATTCATACAATTTATAGCAATACCTTTTAACAAAGAAATCTCGATTGTTTAAACTTTTCTAGGTATGAACAGACGAAATAGAATTTATACTCCTCTTTGTAAGAAACAATACTTTGAGCAAAGAAACTACATTCAGCAACTTCCGCTTTCTATCTCCTAGTTATACTTTTAAGCCCTTGAAGGCGGGAGAAATGATGAGCATTTTTAGCATCATCCTTCGCCTATTTCTTCTTTAGTATCCTCACTTGTTGTTGTAAGGTGAACACCTCTATGATAACCTCTTGAGGTTCGCCCGCTTCCTCCTGTAATAGAGCAACTTTCTCTTGTAACCATTCACTTTGGCAATCTATCATTGTCTACTTTTTAATGCCTCTTAAGACAAATGATAAGCCTGTCTCAACTATCGACGATGGTCAGTAACCTTGGCATTTTTTTCATCCTTTTTATTTAAGAAATCTTCCCTTTCGAAGTAAGTCTCATTGTGCACAAGCTTGGTTATTATAAGCTCGACTTTGCATAAGGATAACCTTATCTCCTTATTCCTCATAATAAAATGACACAATTCAAAGTGAAATAATTAACACAACACCTCAATTGCCTCAATAAAATTAGGAAGTCGGGAGAACAAACCTTGGTTAGGATTTGGTAAAGCTAGAAGAACCTGATTTGCCATCTTCACCAGCTACAATCGAATTTTCCTAATCTGACCCTCGGCTATCATGCCCCAAATTCCCATTAACCCGGGGACATGAACTGAAGAAAATAAAATAGAATAACATCATTATAACTGCCATAACCAAATCAAACCACAACCCGACATCCTGTCAAAATACATAAACATCATATGTAACTAACATCTACAACTGTCAACATCAACATAAATACATAATACATAATCCAAAATGCAATATATCGAGCTATAAGGATAAACATCCCATCAAGTTATATGCTCATAAAAAATAAAAGTAAAAATCTAAACAAAACCTCAGGCCCAAACTCTAGACACCACCAACTCGAAACTAGTTCAACTATAATACTGAGCCCTGGCCATAACTACGCCAGCGACTCTAACATGCTTACACTACCTTCTGACCCTACAAAACCAAGTAAGTCCATGTGCAAGAGAAAAATGTATGGGTCATACTTTAAACCAAACGATAAATGGGAATCTACAATGTATATAATACATGTATGCACAAGAAATGCACCTAAAGCCTCGATGTTCCCATTTCCAGTTTATACTCTTTTTTAATAATAGTTATACTCAAGCATGTCCACGACATGTGTTAAAACCTAGAAGTTCCCCTCCCCCCTCTCCTACCCGGCGAAATATGCAATGTACTACATATGCAGCTACGATTGTCACACCCCGAATTTTCCCATAAAATCCGGGGACGTTCTGCTAATTGTGACAAGAAAATAAATCAATAAATAATGATATGAAAATGAAAATAGGTACAATAGTCCATTCATATTCCCACGATCTCCATATACAACAAAGTCTTATATGTATAACCTCCAAAATAATAACTATAGCACCTATAGTAGCAACTGCAATCCACTCCCAGTCTACATATATATACGCAGAGTAATTTAAAAGGTAGAGGGGCCAGTGCCAATACTCCATAAAAGAAGTTTCAAGCTACTTGGTTGACCAAAAATAATTGTACATACACGATTTTGCTACATCCTTCGATAACAAAAATACATGTACATAGTAACCACTACGACTACAACATAATGTTCCTAGCCATTTTCGAATCTATGCCTAAGTATGCTCATCCCTAATCTCTAAACCTATAGCAATATTATTTTGATATAGGGAAAGGAGAAACGTAAACGGGTCAAATGGCCAATAAACAATGATATACGAGACTATGGATTCTCGATAAAAATGTACATGCTACAATAAAAAATAAGGTATGAATATACTATGTAAATAAGTAAATTATCGTACTAATCCACGATAATCATGTAATGTGAACATGAGTAAGCTACGAGTGTTACGAATATAACAGTATGTTCTTGTATAATAATGAGTATATGTGACAAATGAATGCTACAACCACGATACCACTACGACAACGCCCACAACAACTACTAAAAGTAGGACTAGTATCTCAAAAATGCTAAGTTCTGCCACCGAATGCAATGTGACCTAGCCTTTATTGATCCGCCACCTAGTGTGATACAAACAATGGATATACCCGAGATCTGGTTTCCTACCTTTCACGGTGAGGATGTATGACGCTCAATTACTTTCTACAAATCCTATAAAGTCAATATTTTGTGCCCTAAAAAGAAATAGAAAATAACTGAATTTTCTTTTGATGTCAATGCCATAAAATAATGCCATGAAAAAACGAATTCATGATATTCATGCCTTTAGGATTCCACGAATGGCTATGCCTTTATTATACGATAGGCATGCCTTTATATCCCCTGAAAACTACGAAATATCTACGAATAAAATAACTATATTGTTGTATATAATTTATCGCAAAAGGTCCACTAATATCACGAATGCCTCCAACTACAATTCCACGACTACGAATCATGATTTAATAAGTGTAATCATATAATCATGCTACAATAATAATATTAATGATACATTATTAATTCTACGAAATGCCACAAACGTCATGATAAATTAAATGAAATCATGTATCATTTTTCACGATAATTTACCACGATAATATATATGATATAATTGGGAAACTATGTATACCAATAACACGATAATTACCTACAATCATATTATATGCTATTATTAGAAAATAATACATATAAAAGCCACGATATTCATATGACAATATTATGGTATAAAATTGTTCAATTCAATGCTATAAGTTACTATGAATGTAATCTACCGAATACAAGCCATAATATTGTCTACAAATAAGACCTTACAAAAAATATACATGAATGTAAATCAACACACCCACACTCTTGATATATAATTGTTATTAGCAATCTACCCATACCTATGAAGCCTCCTAAAAGCCCCTAAACGAGTTTTGTAAGTTCCCCCGAAATTCCCTCTTCTTGCACCTCAGGAACGATCTAGCTATGGACCTCAGATGATCCCGGACCTAGAGATAAAGATGATCCACAAGTCATAAAGAAGAAGATGGACCATTTTATTTTCACAAGTCAAAATAACATAGAAATTGAGGCAACATCAGCAAGAATGAAAGTTAGGGAAACTTACGCCAAAACAAGCATGATGAGATGAAGAGTCCGAATATCAACTCTTGAGCCTTGGAGACCAAGTGGAATATGATGATCTTGGCCAAAAGTGATGAAAACCCACCCCCCTCTCTCTCCTCTTTCATGGTTTGTCAGAATAAAAATGAGGAAGAAGTGTTTGAGTCAATACTTTTTAATTCGATATTGACCAGATGGATTGATCCAACTGGACTTGGATCGATCCAACAGTTCCTGGATCGATTGAAGCCACTGAAACTTTGAGTCCAAACTCCTCGGGCCAAAAACTTCCAAAAAGTCCCATAATCATTTATAGACACTAATGGAAATGTCAAATAACTTTTGGAAATGCATTTGAGTGCCTGGAACTTGATATACTCGACTTAACACGATTACCGACGAAACCCTTGAAACAACCACCGAATTCACTACGAATGGATTCCTACGAACTCCAAATATACCCTCACGACTACGAGATGGATGCTACATTACAAATGCATCTCCACAACAACGAATCATCGTCACTGATTATGATATGCATATACAACTATGAATGGCATACATTAACTATGAACGCAAGGAACAATGACTATGAATGCTACTACGAGTATAAATAATATTATTAGAGGTAATTAATAATATTATTCAATTGCAAAAAAATTATATGGATTTCTAAGACATTACAAATGGCCCTTATTGCCGATAACCTCGATGAAATGAACTGATGCCCTGACGAATATTATTGTTGGCTATTAGTGCCAACTGGAGCAGGAAAACTCTTCGGACATCTCATCTGCATATGGCACTTATTGTCGCACCCACGATAAAAGGCCTACGGGCATAATGCGTGAACATATTCCTCAATGCCATAAAGGTAATATGTCGGGGAATTGGTGCAATCACAAGCTATATGACCCCAATGGTCGCAATTGTAGCACCCGTTACCCCGAACAGTAGACCCCGAAGCCGAAGTATGACCCCGTTGAGATCTCCTCCAAGAAGATAAAGAAGAAAAGGCCTCTCAATTCCTTTTCTGTTTACTACTATTGTTATTACCCCCAATACTTTCGCTCGAACTCCCCCTAATAGATTGTTTCCATGTTGGTGATCTACTCCTCCGCCAATATAGATTCACCTTTACCTTGATAAGTAAGCAGATCCATCATGCAAAACTGCCTTTGAGTCGATAAAGCACGAGTCTCCCCAGTCTCCCTTGGGTTCCGTATAACCCTCCTAAAGAATTCCTCCAATACTCAAAATAAATTGGAAGATTTCGGAGATTGGAAACCTCCCACATTTCCATACTCGGGTAGTAGCACGAAATTTGCTTGAGCGCTTTCAACCACTTCTAGTTGAGATGGAGTACGAGGTGGAATTTCAGTTTGAGTTCCGAAAGCCTCTCTCCCAGGTACCTCCATAATCTCCTTGTCGGACATCTCCTTAAGACTCGGAATGTTCTCTTCTTCTCTCACCTCTGCCATAGTACAAGCACGAATACGCATGGGATGCATCTCGACCTCATTAGGAACACCCATCCTTCCTTCACGAGTTCCTCGACCTCCTCTATGACCACGAGTTACCTACAATGTCTTTCTCGAGCCATTGTCTTCACATGGCAATGAAAAAACCACAAAAGAATTAATCCACAATTGCATATGGAAGGAATAGAATAATGCAATATATTTAGCTTACGACTTATTATGCAATTAAGCATGCAACAAGTAAATACTACGAAAACACTACGACTTGATTACCCGCTATTGATCAGACTATAAACCATACCCATAATCCACATAGATTTATATAACCCAGTTAATTCTGATACCAACTTGTCACGCCCCTAATTTTTCCATAAAAATTTGGAGACATGATGTTGATTATGACAAGAAAATAAATCAATAAAAAATGATATAAATAAGAAAAAAAATAAAAAAAATCAAAAAACTTAAAAAAAAAAAAAAAAAGAAAAAAAAGAAAAAAAAAGGAAAGTCTATTAATATTCCCATGATCCTCATATACAACAAAGTCTGATATGTGCAACCACAAAAATAATAACTATAATACCTATGGTGGCAACAGCAGTCTACCCCCAGTCTATATATACATACATTGTGGAATTTAAAAGGTAGGAATGTCAGTGCTAACACTACATAAAAGAAGTTTCAAGCTAATTGCTTGATCAAAAATAATTGTACATAAATAATTTTGTTACATCCTCCGATAACAAAAATACATGTACATACTAGCCACTGTGACTAAAAATAAGGCTATTAGCCATCTTCGAATCTATGCCTAAGCATGTTCATCCCTAACCTCTGAACCTATAATAATATTATATTGATATAGGGAAAGGAGAAACGTAAACGGGTTAGATGGCCAATAAATAATGATATATGAGACTATAGAGTCTCGATAAACATGTACATGCTACAACAAAAATAAGGTATGAACATGCTACATAAACAAGTAAATTATCATATTAATTTACGATAATCGTGTAATGTGAACATGAATAAGCTACGAGTGCTACGAATATAACATGTATGCTCATGTATAATAATGAGTGCATATGACCAA
>MKEJ01092859.1:0-11159 GCA_001753735.1 Embelia ribes
CTAACAATAACATGATTTTAAAACTACTTTAAAAAAATTGAAAATTTCCAGGCATGGAATTCGACAAATGAGAACACCATGGGCAGATGGCACCGAGTATGTGACACAATGCCCAATTGTGCCAGGAGCAACTTATACATATCGATTCACTATCAAAGATCAGGAAGGAACGCTATGGTGGCATGCTCATAGCAGATGGGTTAGAGCCACAGTTTACGGAGCTCTCGTCATTCGCCCCAAGTTGGGTTCTTCATACCCCTTTCCGAAACCCAAGCATGAAATCCCCCTTCTTCTTGGTTAGTTCGCTTCTCTCTCTCTCTCTCTCAAAAGTTTTCCGGAGAAACAAAACTGATAATGACATGGTGACGAACAGGGGAATGGTGGAACAGGGATCCTCTAAGTGTCCTAAGACAGGCTCTATTCACTGGGGCAGCTCCAAACATTTCTGATGCATACACCATTAATGGTGAACCTGGTGATCTATACCCATGTTCCAAAAAAGGTCGGTATAAAACTTTTTGTAGCTTCCTATAACTGGTATTGTCAATAACTAGTTTCAGAAATAGGGAGCAACCCAGACGCAGTTCCCGCAATATTTCTGAAATTAAATCAATATAACCAATTCTAAAATGCCTATACAGGTACCATGAGATTCTCAGTTGGCTTTGGGGACAAAATTCTCCTTAGAATCATCAATGCTGCACTCAATCAACAGCTCTTCTTCTCCATAGCTAATCACAGACTCACTGTGGTTGGCGCCGATGCTATCTATCAAAAACCCTTCACAACCTCAGTCCTCATGTTAGGTCCGGGCCAAACCACTGACATTCTCCTAACCGCTGATCAAGCGCCAGCTCGCTATTACATGGCAGCTCGGGCATATGCCTCAGCCCAAAATGCCCCGTTTGACAACACCACCACCACTGCCATCCTCAAATACAAGTCACGAAATAAAAAAACCACCTCAAGGCCAATACTACCCTTTTTGCCAGCCTACAATGACACAAACACCGCCACGTCATTTGTAAGCCAGTTTAGAAGCCCGGCTAAGGCTGAAGTCCCAATCCAGATAGATCATAACCTGTTCTTCACCATTGGATTAGGGTTTGTCAACTGCAACCCGGGTCCAAGGTGTCAAGGGCCAAACAACACCCGTTTTGCAGCTAGCATGAATAATGTGTCATTTGTTCTCCCAAGAAGGCTCTATTTGCTCCAAGCATATTACCAAAATGTACCCGGAATTTTCACTACTGATTTTCCTCCCGTTCCACCTGTGCAATTCAATTATACAGGCAATGTGCCCAGAGCACTGTGGCAACCTAGGTTTGGGACAAAGTTGTACAAGATGAAGTTTGGTTCCACTGTGCAAATTGTGCTACAAGATACAGGAATTTTTTCTACAGAGGACCATCCGATGCATCTGCATGGGTATCATTTCTACGTTGTTGGGCTAGGTTTTGGTAATTTCAATCCTACACGAGATGCAAGAACATTCAACCTCATCGACCCACCTCAGAGAAATACCATCGATGTCCCTGTTGGAGGATGGGCCGCTATCCGTTTTGTAGCAGATAATCCTGGTAATGTATTAATACATAATATGCATGCATATAAATTAACAGGTATACACATACTTACATAGTCTTTCAACTATAGTTCAACAAACTGAAATTAAATTTGTATGTCAAATACAGGAGTATGGCTAATGCACTGTCACATAGATGCTCATTTAACCTGGGGTCTGGCTATGGCATTCATAGTTGAAAACGGAGTCGGGGAATTGGAGACTGTAGTACCTCCTCCAGCTGATCTGCCTACTTGCTAAGAGAAACAACAGAGCACAATCACTTCCAAATCACAAGTTGGAGTTTAACTATTCCCTAGTTTTATTCATCAACATTGTTTTCATTTCTTAGTATCATCTTAACGGAGAATCTTACACTAGAAGGGAGTGGGAGTGGGAGTTGAATTTTGTTCCATATTTCCGTCTTTCTGTGGTTTTCTAGTTTTTCTCGAGTGATTGCTTCTTGTTCTGCTGTTCGCAATGGTGAAGTTCGCCTTCAAAATAGTTCAGATTGTACCAGTTCTTGTGTGATTGTCAATTTGAAGTTATATAAAGTTTTGTCAATTTTTATTTCGTTTATTGTCAAACACCTGCAACGTTTCCATTCTCTTGAAGCCAACACAGACGTTTGCATTAAATCTTATTTTGGTAACTATAATGTTAATCAAGATAATCTAAACTTCAACCTCATTGACTCACCGCAGAAAAACACTATAAACGTTACAGCTGGAGGATGGGGAGTCATCGGTTTGTTACTGATAATCCAGGCAAAACTATAATCAGCATCACGAGGTGCATCATTTGTAGGTTGTTTGTTTAATATGCTAAGTCAAATTAACTTGGTTAAAAACAGGGGTTTGGCTGATGCACTGTCACATTGATGCTCACCTAGCTTGGGTTTGGCTGGCTTTTTTGGTTGACAACAGACCTTTACAATTGCCATATATAGGATCTCCTTGCGTTGCGATATCCACGAGAAAACACAAGTGATGACCACAGATATATATTTCACTAGTCCTACTACTAAGAAGAGTTATGATTTTCTGCATTAATTTTGTTTGATTTGGTTCAGATCTAACCCTTGTAACCTTGTTTCACTGAGTTAAAGATCAGATAATAACCACAATTTCACTGGTGAGTATTAGAGTTACAGAAAAATGCATACACTGGAGAAATGACAGCCTTGCCATGGAATGATAACAGAAAATGAACAACTAAATCACACGAATTGCACATCTAGTTACAAAAAATAGAACAGAAAATGTAGAGGAAGCACAATCAGAAAACATTGTTAACTTACAACAGCCAAGCTTCCCATAAATCAAGCTACAAACTTCTGACACCGAGTATCATTGTGTATATTCTGACATTTTATAGCACAGAAGCGCATCCCACACCGGACACATGTATAGTTAGCAATGTATCCACAAACGGTGCAGAAATAGCGACGGACAGTAGAGCTTGGAGGACCCACTGCCGCTGTCAAGTAGGAGGGCACATGAGGTGGTAGAGATTCCAAGTTTGCCTTTTCAAAAGAGCATGAGCAGAAAATATTAGTTTAACCAACCACACACACAGATAAAGAAAAATGAAAATACACAGAGACAATATGAGTTATAATTATGACGTGTTGTTACTTTACCTCATGAAGTATCTCCAAAAAAGTCCTGGGAGCCTTCTTAGCATTCTCAAGTGCCTTCGCCTGACGAGTTTTACGTTTTGTGCCTTTTGATTGCTTCTTGACAAATCCTGCTAACCAAAAAACAAAGAAATTGAATCAAGAATGGTAAAATGGAGATACAAGGGGGAAGAGGAGGAAAGTAGCCCAAGAAAAACGGGATCAAGGTCCTTACAGAATGCACGCATACATATAAAGAAACAAAGAAAAGTAAAAGAAAGAAGTCCTGCAACAATATCCAAGATGCATTAACGCTAGCTCCTATACCTTTTGTAATAGTCTGTCTCTATATCAGCCTCACAATAACTAAGATTAGACCTCATATTATCATTTGATAGCGGTGCTCACAGACCTCGTGTTTTAAGCTAAATTGTTTGAAGATGGGGCTCTACTTCCTCCAGCTTAAATCTCCTAGATATTTTTGGGGGAAAACAAAAATTTAATTCTAGATTCCAAATGCACAACACTTAGAAGGGGACTACCACCAGTGGTCTAAATAGCTCCCAACCTTAAATTTTTTACTTTCACCAGTCCAAAAACTAATCAATTCCCTCCAAATAGGGGGTTTTCTATAGGGCCTATTGTTCTTCTATTCGTAAGTTTAAGGGGTTTGGCATGAGCATTCTCCATATTCCAGCCTATATTTTAGAGTTTGAGATATAGTGCTTAAATTTAAGGTTTGAAAATAGTTGCAGTGTAGGAAAGCCCTGAGCTTAAAAACTACAATTAAACAAAAAGCTATGATAATAATACTCCCTCCGTCTCAATTTCTCCTTCTTTTCATTTTGGTACGTCCAAGAATGCAGTCCACTTCTAAAATAAATATTGCAAGTTTGATAAATTGCACATATAGTGTGCGTTTGGTATTCTTTAATATTTCTACTAGGGCTCGCCATGAGCTAAGTTGCTCGCGAGCTGCTTGAACTTGGCTCGATAATGCTTAGATCGAGTTCGGGTTGGATGTAAATGAGCCGAATTCAAGTTCAATTTTGAGCTCGATAGTGTTAACGAGTCAAACTCGAGCATATAGTAGCTAGGTTTGTCATGCTCGCGAGCAGCTAAAAATAAGTATAACATATAATATTATACGTACATATATATGTTACATAATTAATATATAAAATAAAATCTAGCTTAAATTAAATACTAAAATTCCTTGTTTAAAATTCATTCTGCCTTTTTAGGTACTAGCATCGGTTTGTCATCATAATTCATAAATATTTTAATCTTTCCAATTTCGAATTTCACTTCCAAATTATTGAGCAAGTCATTAATAATAAACACTTTTGGGACAAAATATAGGTTTTACAAAATTTTGTATAAAAATGGAAGGAATCTAAATAAAAAATTAATAAAGAACTCTAAGTACGGTAGGGTTGGCTATGAATCCCTCAATCAAGTGCTGGCGAGCTTTTTGTGCTCGGCCCAATAAAAGCTTGGCTCGAGTTTGGCTTGAACGTCTACGAGCCGAGCCTGAGGCAAGTATTTTTTTCTCTAAGCCGAGCTCGAGCATCCAAGAGCTTGGGTCATAATCGCCCTTAATTCATGCCACATATTTGTACAGGGTAAATTGGTAAAACTTATAGCAATTTAATGCATTTCAAATGATGTCTCTTTGAACAAGTCCATATAAGAGACAGACCAAGACGGGAGTACAACAGACCGTGCTCATCGTCTTCGTCGAGAGACGCATCCTCGTCATCGTTACCGTCCACAGCTTCGAACGTCGCGTTGTCGCTCTCCAAAGCTTCTAGACGAGCCAGAGTCGCCTGCAAATATTTCCACACTTCATTTATATCAAGTAAATATAATATAATACAACATAAAAAGGAGATATTAACGAACCTGAGTTCGATTGTCGGAGCTGGCAAGCGCCGCCACCATTCTAGTAGCGACCTTACGGGTTCGAGTCGAGATCCGGCGTGATGAGCTGGCACCTTCGTCGTCCATTGCTCCCTCCAATCAGTGAGAGGAGAGGAGAGGCGAGAGAGAGAGAGAGAGAGAGAGACCGTGGCGGGAGTGAAGAGCCAGAGAGGGAGGAAAGTGAGTCGTGGCTTGTGAGGTAACGGGCCAAATTGGGCTTAGTTTATAATTTTATGGCTTGGGCTCGAGCCTATTTATTAATACTACTTTATAAAGCGCTTAGGCCTGTTTATACTAGTTTTATATTGTAATTGTAAAGTTCATTGTGTTAAAATGCAAAATTACGTGTTTTCGGTATTGTGTGAACGGTGTTTTATGGTTGGTTGATATATTATTGTTCGGTGGTTGAGCTTTGTAGAGACAAGCTTGTGTCAAATTAGTTGGAATTTGTTTTCCTTATGCTATGAGATCTGTACATTAAAATCGGGATAGCGAAATTATTAGTTTTAAGTTTGGTGTTAAAATTGTTACTACTACTAATAAGCATTGATGTTCCTTTCAAGCGTAACCATATGGAGTAAATACAAGTTGATTACTTGTTGGACATGCCATGCATATTATATCACTATCATTATGGTGTTATATTATGCTGTGCTGTACAAAAATATTCCCCAAGAAATTAGTACACCATGTTCATGAATGTAAAACTATTCCTTCCTTCCACTGTTCTACATGTAGTATAGAATGCAACATTTCCCTAACCAAATTTCTCCTAAGCAAAAAAATTTGGCCTAATCTCTACCAACACAAGCATATAGTACATGTTAGTATTTTCATAATTTTCCCAATAGTTTTCCTACCAAGCCACCGGAGTTTCTTTCCTGGCCTCTCAACACCTGCTGCTGCACGACCAACACCGAAGCGTCCGTCGCCAGCTCGATGCTGGCAATATAATCCCCAATCACTCCAAGCTCGTCGTTCTTGCTCCACCTCGATAAACCCTCGATCAGAGCCTGGTTAATCCCGCTCTTCCTCCCAACAATCCACAGATCAAAATAGCAGTCGCTCATCATCGCTTGTATCGTTTGCACGGTCCCCGACCCATCGCTCACTACGGATTCCCTGTACACCACCCGCTCGTTTGCCTCATTCTTGACCCAGAACCACGTGACTAGTCCATCATCGAGCTTCTTCTCCATTGGGTCATCCCCCACCCCGTTGTTGGAGAGGAAGCGGACGACGGTGAGGGACACGTCGGGGTTTGAGGCCATGCGGTCTGCGTAGGCAAGGGCCTCGCGGGAGTCAGCCCCACCCAGAAACAGAACGGCAAAGTGGTGGCCTGCACTGCGCATGGAGTGGTTGAGGTGGCGGTTGCGGAACAGGCCCATGCGGTCCACCAGGATGCCCACGGAGCAGGGTGCGTGGGACAGGACGTTGGCGTTCATCGAGTGTAGCACTCCATCGTGCACCACCTGCAACATTAATCCAAATCAAAAGTAAGAAAGCAATTAGATAACATGCAATATTTGGAAAGCAATCTTTTGTTTTAAATTTAATATCTAAGCAAAAAGTTACTCTTTTTAATGGCTTCAATTTTAAAAATATGTTCACACAAAAAAAAAATTGAAATCACCCCTACTAATAACTTAAGCTTATAGTAGGATTAACAATTGTAACATGTTTAGTACCATTAAAAGAAAGATAATTCATTCATTCTTGTATTACTTGCATGTTTGGAGAGAAACTACTGGTCGTGTGATATCTTAGAATCAACTATGTTTTTCTTTTTTGCATTATTAGCAATGTGTATTTAATTTCTGATTTAACTTCGTAGTGTGCAATCTTACAAATAAATTGAAGTGCTTGAATAATTTTGATTCTGTGATCATCGGGTATGAATTTTCTTTTCCCTTTTAATAATAATAAGTAAGATATCGAAGAGCGCAACCCCCAGTTACTCGAACTCACAACTTTACCTTATTCCTTGTATTTTAACTTGTTTGGTTTTACATACCTCTGTTCGACAGTCCGATGACTCGGTCCTGAAAGGCAAGATTATAATGACCGCCTTCTTCGTCAATGCCAGCTTGCAAATGTCTTGATACATAGTCCTCGTGGGCGACACCGATGTGAAAAAGTGACACTTAACATTTTCCCCCATCGAATCTTGAAAAGCCATGAGCACATTATGTATCCGGTTGTAACCCGTGAGTTCAAACGCCTCCACCTGGTTCTCATGGTCCACAAACACAGGATGGGCCCGGCCCACGAGCTCAATTAGCCGGAGGGCAAAGATCTTGAACGGGCTGCTGGTAGTCGGGTATGAAACTTCTAGAAGATTGATGAACCCGGCCACGCTCTGCTGATCGTGGATGCACATGACAATCCTGAGCTCCCTGTCTGGTGCGGTGAACTGTATGGCTCGGCGCTTGTTGACCATGTAGGGCCGGGTGGGGTCATAGAGGATTCTGACCATAGGCGTGGATATTGCGGTTATGATAATGGTAAGAAGCACCAGCATCGAGAAAGACGGGGTCGGTATGATCTGTGCTGGGACATCACAAATAGATGATCCCGTAAATTAATACAAATTAGTGTTTATATCATACCATGAAGGAAATTATAATTTTTTTTGTATTCCCATAACTACCAATTGATCCGTCACATGCTACGAGCCTATTTTCATTACTCATTAGAATATATTGGTAATAAAACACACACACCCCTGGCACTTAAATGATAAAAACTAGCAGGTTACTTAATACGGCTTATGTTGACTTTGGTTGCCTAATTTGACTTATTGATTTGGTACTGGAACTTAAATTATGTAGTTTTTCTTGAGATATATACATATATATGTAGACATATGGCAGACGTTTTTTATGATGTGTTTCACTTATATAGAATTGACCACATTTGAAAGACGAGTATGAATTGGATATTGTTAATCTTTACAATATGATAAATAATAAATATATTTGTTCGTACATATACTAAATTCTTGCAAAAAATGCGTGCATATCATGTCAATTCTTAATTTGCAACTCGTTTAGTTAGTCCACATACTGCAAATATTTTTCTCTCATAAATGTATATAAAATAGAGATCCCACCAAATTTTGGAGACTATAGAAAATTAATGGGTGCTAGTAGATGTGTCAAAGCTCAACTTGATTTGTCTGTTACGTTAGCTTGATATTTCTTTTATTTCGTTTATGGTTGCAATAAAATGTGGCCGTGCTTGAGCTAGATAATAACTATTCTAACCTAGTCTTATTTAGTTTTTAAATAATTAGCGAGGTATTTATGGATCATGACACGTTTAACTTATTTGTACTTAGTTTATTTATGGGTGCCATCATGATGACTTGGATTTCTTTCAGAATTAGGATCATTACACCTTCTTAAGGAGATAAAAAGATGTATCCAAATAAAAAAACTTATGATGAATTTTTATGTTTAACAAATACACATAAAAATACGAAAAAGGTACAAAGATGAAAATAAGAAAAAAAGTGATGAAAATAATAAAATTGTAAAAAGATGTATCCAACACCAAAAGTCACTTTGATGAAATAATAAAAATTGAATCATAAAGAGAGCTAATAAATAAAATAAGATATTATAATTTAGTAGTAGGGAACAATATAAACAGTACACTCATATGGACAAATCATAACACCAAAAAGAAAAAGAACTATTTTAACAATTTGTCGTCAAAAGAGAAAAAAAATATTTAAATAAAAAATTGTATGATGAATTTTAACGTTGGAAAAATACATACAAATTAAAAAGTTAAAGAGATAAAAATATATAAACAATTAGACAAAAAAATACACAAAAATACGAATTCATACTGAAAAAATTTAGATGAAATAGTAAAAAGGTAAAAAGATGTATTCATTCCTAAAAGACAATTGGAAAAATAAAAAAAAAAACATAAAGAGGGTACAAAAAGAAGAACAAAATTTATATTTTAGTTGCATGGAAGAATATAAACAATCTTAAAATTCCAAAAAAGAATATAAACAATCTTCATATGTGTACCACAACACCAAGATTAAAAAAAATAATGAACTATATTAACATTCCGTCGCAAGAAAAGAAAAAGATGCATTCAAATCAAAGAATTATACTTTTCAAGAAGTAAAAGTATTGCTATTTTTTAGGGAGTGTTTTTGGATATTTTTTTACGAGAGTATCAAGGTGTTTTAAAAAAGCATCAATATTTTTTTTTTCAACTATTAGATTTTTTTATAGTCAAACAAATATGGCTATAAAAACATTCATGTATCAAAATATTAGAGAAAGAACGCAACTTTTATATATATAATAGATAATCAAAATTTTCGTGAAATTAATAAATTATCTTTAAGACTTTAGGAGTACCATCTGAAATATGAATTTAGCAAACATCAGGAATGTTGATGAGTTTCCAATAGTACGTAAAGAACTGTACTATCATTTCTTCCAAACAATTTTTGAAACTTGGCAATTGCATTTTGTATATCCGCTTATTCATAGTCAGTTTTTAAGTAAAGAGATAAATAAATAAGAATGATGAAATTTATTTCTAAGATTCAAATCGCTACGTTTATCCAAAACATAATGAAGGGTAAGTGAGACGAATTAGCAAGCCAAAAAGACAATACGTAAAGAGTTAACAATATGATTATTATGGATAAATAACACGCAACGATTACCAGTGTGGAAACCCAGTGCAAGTATAGCAACAATTCCAATTGCCCCCTCATGCCTAATATGAAGGAGAGCGTGAGGCTGTCTTTCACTGGCAACTCGTAGAACCTCGAGAGAAAAAATACAGTCACAAACTTGGCCGCTGCCACTGTCACCGTCATCACAAATAGTGGCCACACGACCTCCCAGTTCCCACTCAGGCTCGTCAGGTCAGTTGTCGTCCCCATTAGCACAAACCCAAACGGCATGAGGAACTCGTTTGTGATGGTCTCCGCCCTGTCGACCAGAGTGGCCCCCAAGGGTGGACCTGTGGGGACTACCAGGCCCAACCAAAACGGCCCAATTGCCAAGTTCAACCCTGTCACATCCGTAAAGAAAGACGCCATTAGAGCCACTGCCAGGATCATAATTACATAAGTGTCGCTCACTGGCTTTCCCTCGGGCGTTGCATGAACAACCCAAAGTAACGCTTGCCTGCATGCAATGACGAGACAGGCAAAGACAATAGCCGAGAGTATGGCCCACAAGGCATTGATCGGCACGTAATTGTACTGCCTGGCAGCCTCGAAAATCACGATGCAGTTCATGCCCACCACATCAGTGACGATGACAATGGCGAGTGCTAACCTCCCCACCTCAGAGCTCAACAGGCTGAGCTCTGCGACAATCTGTTCAATCACAGGGAATGATGAGATGGCAAGGACGCAAAGTACCACGCATAGTATCTGCGGTTGAGCGAGATTTTTGTCCATGGACTTGCGAATGGAGAGGGAGATGACAAGGCCGACAATGAAGGGAATTAGGAACCCGAAAAAGGCCATTGTGAGTTGTTTTTTAGTTGCTTTTCGGACGAGTGTGAGGTCCATCTTTACGCCGGCAACGAAGAGGTAGTAGATGAAGCCGATAATGCCAATGTTACTGGTTATATACCCGGCGGTATAAGTCGGAAATATGCGGTTTGTAAAGCTCTTGTAGCGGCCTAGCATGGAGGGGCCAACTAATATACCACCCTTTCAAAAGAGTTTTAACATATTACATTAGGCGAAAGAAGCTATAACGTTAGTCACAATAACAATTTCTTTTTCTCTGTCACAAATTCAGTCTTTTGTTATTGTTTTTCAACGGTGGCAAATTACTAATAGATTATGAAAACATGTGCCCCACACGGTAATTACTTGATTAACACATTTTATGTAAAATGTGAATCGCTACTAATTCGTTAATTTCGCTTTGCACAATCTTCAAAACCTTTTGGACAGAATTAGTCTTAAGAGTTGATTTAGTACTAATTAAGAACATTTAAGTAATAAAACGAAATATATGTGTGTGTGTGTGTGTGGGAGAGAGAGAGAGAGAG
>MKEJ01092862.1:0-12364 GCA_001753735.1 Embelia ribes
TTCTGTATCTCTAAGCAGTTTGAGTTAATGAATTATGATCATAGCGACGATAGACGGGTAGGAATATCTGAATATGATGGTGGGTTTGTGGTATGTTTATATTATTTCTTATTGTTGAAGGAATTAAAGGTTATTTCCTTTTTGTATACTGGCAATCTTTTCCAATTTCAGTGCCTGCTATCTGTTGTTTTATATCTTAATTGTGGTTTGTGTTATTCCAATTGTGGGTGTTTGATCCTCTTGCAGTTTTTAGCAAAATTATCAGGCGTAAACAGAGGGCTTGAACCCATGGATGATTTAGAATTTGTGCTACAAGCGAATGATGAATTAAGGAATTACAGGTTATTTTTATTTCAGTTTCTAGTATGAACTGATTGATGTTAAATTTTGTACAATCATATTAATGTTGATGGGTAGGATTGTAGGAGGATGGGGTGTGGTATTGAAAATAAAATGAATTTAGTGTCTGTATAAATCATTACGTTTGTTATTTAATTGGGGGTGTGTTATATTTCTGTTTCTGTGTAAATTGTTGAAAATGTTTATTCAATTGCGATTATGAACCCATATACGTGTGATTTATGTTTCCTTCTTTGTTGATAAGTTGATTTTACCCATGTAGCGTTCGTGTAATCAAGGAGAGAAAATTTGGTATTATTACAGAAAATGGTTGGCCTTTGTTATTTATTATCTACTATTCGGGTCCTAGCCTGATTAGTTTGTGCTTTAGCTTGTCACGAAAAGATTAGAGGCGTGACTACTTGCATTAATAATGTTAGAAAAACTTAACTAGCTTTGAGCCCACTGAAGTTATGTTTGAATTAAACCGAGGGCCTTTCGCCTCATGGTTGAATATATCCATCACTTTGTCAGCTACCACGATCACCATCACTTCTGTCTTGTAGGCACTATGTGTCGGTGCCAGGTGGAAGGATATTCTAGAGATCTTTCCTCGTCTTCTGTATGGGTGACTAACAGTGACATCTTCACTCTTTGTATTTCGGAAATTGCTATTTCGGTTGAATTTTCACATACTTATTCCAAGATATTATCCTTGAAGCAATACTACTTGTTTTAAGTTCATAGCAGACATGAGTTGATTGTGGCCTAGTAGGGTAAAGGAATTATTTGTTGTCTTGTGGAGAACTCTTAAGCGTCTTTATGTTTAGCATATGGGGATAACAATGTACTGAGATGAGTATTCTACTCAGATCTAGTGATCCTTTCAGGAAGAGGATCGTTTTGGTCTGGTGTTGAGCCATCTGCACAAGTATCTTTGATTGTCATGTCACTACGTTGTTTGTGGAAGGTGAGGTGGCAACCGCAAGACTGATGTAGCCGAATGTGAAGGAACGGATTCAAGCTTACGACATTGATGGAAAATGAGTCATCCATTTGGAAATTCTTCCTTTGTGTTTGCTTGTACATCTATTATATATTTATGTATACGCGCATATTTCCTCACGTCTAATTCCTATTTTCATGAACTAGTCCATTTTCATGCCCACGGTCTCTCTGTCCAGTGGTGAGAGCCCATATTCCGAGGATGACAATCGATGAGCTATTTGAGCAAAAGGGTGATGATGTTCAATCTGTTTTGGAAGAACTTGAGAAGGTATACTGTTGCCCGTACTCAATTGCGACTATTCTTATGGGCTCGCCATCATCATGTTTGTAAATCTAAGTAAGCGTAGCAAATTTTTTTTCTTTGGAGACCATGGCATGGGATTTTCCTTTTCCCCTTGTTTAGAAAATTATCACAAGCTAGTTTGTCTGGATCAGGTTATTGGAGCGTATGGATATAACATAGAACACATTGATGGTTGATATAATACATGATTCTTCGGTTGGCCAGGCAACACTTCATACGTTCTTTCACGAAGCTCTCATGTTTCCATAAGTATTCGTATTAACCGTTGAATTTAATTTCTCTCCACAGACGGTGTATAATTTTTTATAACAGCGGCCCTTAGATTAATGATACATGCATATAGATTGTGGGCTTACTTATATTTAAGGACACATTTTATGTATCCAAGCCCGCCATTGTAAAACATTTTTGTATAGAGTGGAGGAAACTTGTTCTTACCTTATGCTCTTGATATGATAAATCTGTTTTTTTCTTCTTTTTTTTCCGGTTCATTTGGCTCAACGTAAAAAGCAGAAGCTGATGCTGAAGCTAAGTACCTTGGTGGGGTTGGCGTTGCCAGGCAGAGGCAGGCAATAACCGATGGATTGAGAGAGAATATATTGAACTTCTCTCTCAAGATCGAGGGCACCTCAGCTAAAGAAGTGATGGACTTGATCATGATCACTCAATATTTCGACACAATTAAAGATCTTGGGAACTCTTCAAAGAATAAGACTGTGTTTCTACCACATGGTCCTGGACATGTTAGGGATATTGCTGACCAGGTTCGCAATGGGTTGAAGGAAGCATCTTGTGTGAAAATCAATGAGGAGTAACTTCTCGGTGGTACTGAATTCTTCTGAAAACTTGTGTTTTGAGTAAGTAATTTCCACTAGAGTGTTCTTTTTATTTAAAAAAATGGAAATTGTTGAGCGAGTATAAGGGCTGATTTGGCTCAGTTATGTAAATTTGATGGTTCCTCGTGAGCTTTTTGTTGTTAATAAGATCGAGAAATAAATTTTATGTCGTAGTTTAACATTTATGTATAAATTCAGATCTCCAGTTTCAGATACTCGTGGTTGGTTTTTGACGTCGAGTTGGTTACTGTCAATTGAATAGCATCTCTGCATTTTCCGGTTCTGGTCTTCTTTTATATGTTTTCTTCCTGATTGAAATATGTTCTATGCTCAATTGGGTTGTTAGGGGCAGCGTTTTTGCACCTGTATGGTCGTAGGTTTGATTCGTTACCATGCACGTTGTTTCGGAACTGTTTGTTGGAGACTGGGCACTTGAGCAATCATTATGCTGCAATTTTGGGAACTTGCTTTGTGCAGACTGTTTTCAAATATTTAGATTGAAAACACATTTGATTCTCAATTTCTCATTGTCACTTGTGATTATACAGCTTTTTCTTCCCCTTTTAGCTTTGTAATTTCAATTCTTACAAATATTTTGATTCATATTTGGGCATTTTCACAATACTGAGAAGAAAAAAAAAAAAAAAAGCTTATGATCTTGCTGCTGCAATTTCTAGCTCCAAATGGTATGTTCTCAACTTCTCTTCTTTCCATATTCTGTTTGTTTCCTCAATAAATTCCTCTATTCTTCTCCTCAACTCATCTTCGCCTTCCTCATTCTCTCTCTCGTTTTCTTCGTGAATGGTAGTATCCAGAAGACCCGAATCCATAGCTTCTGTATCAACAAAACTTTCATCGGACGATAAACACGTGTCTTTCAATTCTTCTGTCTCAGTTTTACATTTACGGGGAACGGCAACACAATCTTGAACATCATCCAAAATTGGTTTCGAGCCACTCACAAGTAATCCATTTATGTCGCTGAATTCACTAGTAGTTGTCGGAACGTCAATTTTGCCCGAGGATGAGCACGCGTCTTTTAATTCATAGACTACTGTTGGGGGAACGGAGGCACTATCTTGAACATCATCAGAAGCTGGCTTCGAGCCACTAACAAGTAAAACGACGACTATCAAATTGCATAAGCAGAATGCGAGTAGTGAATTGGTAGTCACGGGGGCAATTAACTCGATCGGTGAGGTAAACATGGCTCTAGTATGGACAAGAAAGACAAGAATTTAGCAAATTTGACACTAGAAAAATGGATTAGAGATGGTTTGTATTATGTTGATTGTGAGATATTTAATTAGTGGCAGTATTTATAGGTGTGTATAGATAGGTGTGCTCTGAAAGCTTTTGGGGGAACACTTGAATGGTGAGGTGTGGTATGAAAGCTATTCAGGGTTGAAATTAATTTATAACTACTATTTAATATTAGTATTTGTTTAATCATAATCCAAAATTGTAGTAGCATATGGGAAAGTTGCTATCTAACACTAAAAAAAATTGTGTAAGAGTAATAAATAATTTTTAGGTTAGGTGTATAGAATTTAATATTAAAAGAATTAAAGGTATTTTTGTAATCATATATATTAGATTTTGTGGGCAAAAATTATACTTCTGGTGATAGAATAAATTGGGATAAATTAAATAGGACAAAATAAGAAAACATGTCTGATTGTTAACTTGAGTTTTAGTGCCAATCATTCCGATCCAATTGTATTTTGTTGAGATTTTTCCATTCACTTTTAAGTGTTGTTTTATAAAACCAATAATGCATTAATTTTTTTATTTTTTTTAACAATTTACTGCTATTAACTATTCCACACAATACTATTTTTAGTATTTTCAAGACGGACGTAAAATATTATTATTTTTCTCTAAAATTGATGCTAAATTAATCGCATCCTTAATCTATGTGCAACGATCTTAAACAATACTCACTCCATTTTTTATAACTGACTTTTAGGTTTGTGTACACAAATTAAGAAAATAATTGGTGGAAAAATATAGATTAAAGTACACCTCATTAATACTTTTGCATTGTGAGTAAATGAGTGTATTTGGAAATTACAAAAGTAATTAATAAAAAGAGTAAATTAGTTAATTCATCAAATTTTATCCTCAAGAAAAAATCACTTATTTAAAAAAATTTATATTTTGCTCAAAGGCGATTTAGAAAAGAACTGAGAGACTACTTAAAAACATTAATTACACTAAAGGTTCTAATAGTTTCATAAACAATTCTAATTGGTCCCGTAGGTTTAATTCAAGCAGTAACATTCGTACAAGGAATATAGTTGGTCCTTACTATGGATATAAGTTGTTTTCATCAATAGAAAAAATTCTTATAATGTAACAAATACTGATTTATTGAGGGGTATATTAGCCTTTTCTTTAGATTATTAATATGAGAGAAAACTCTAGAATAGAGCAAATACGTTACAAAAATGGGGACCATATCCATCACTTAATTTACACTATAGTTGGGCTATTAATGTTGTAACTGAAACTATATAGACCAAATAGAGTTTTGGTTGAAACAACGGGCCCATTGCTTGTAGTTCACTCAAATCCCAATTGTTACTAGAATTTTGATTTCATTTTTAAATAATACTTATTCCCTCTGCAAATTATTAAGCAGTTTATTTTTTTTTAAATTTAAAATATAATAATTTAATATTTTAATATAACAAAAAGATAGATTTACTCAAGGAAGTTAAAACCAAACTGAACCTGCAGGTCCGATCAGGAACCGACATCTAGGTCGATCAAAAAACCCTCAAAATCGACCATACACAGAATTGGTTGAAACCGGCTAAACCGACTACAAACTGGTAAAATCGGTCAAAACTGATTGAAAATCGGTCGAATCGGTTCTGTAAATTAAAGTTTTTTTTAAAACATATGGAAACCGCGATTCTGATCGAATAAGAGTTTGCAAGTGAAGTTATTTTTTAATGTTATGAAATTACGTTATATGAATCATATTATGTTATTTTTTTGTTAGATATGATTTAATATATTATATTAAAAATTAAAATAATATTATTTAATCATAATTGATTCAATTACAATTAGACTATTGAACTTTAAATCAATATTTTTATCAATTTAATAACCGATACAATTTTCAATTCCTCCTAAAAACTGCTACTAGCATAGCAAATGAATAAAAATAACTATTCTTGAAAATCCAACTCCTCAATTCTCATACAAACAAAAAGGTCCAAGCTAGTCATGACAATACAAACAAGCCTAGCCTAGGTGACAGCTTGGGTTTGTGTTTTCAAATGAATGGCCTTTTTTGTACAAACAAGAAGAAGGTCATCTGTAGGACAAAACATTAGTAAAATTTTATGTAATTAACAACAATATTTTTTGGGTTTGATGAAAACAAAAGTCAATGGAAAGGAAATTGATTAACAAAACAATGATATACTTCCTTCCCTTACAAATAATAGATTTAGTTTAATATGTGCTTAGTTTAGAAAAAAATAAAAAATAAGATTTTAAAATTTTAATGAGGTACAAATAATCAAATATGTCCTTGTAATATTTTGTCCAATTCTTAACCCATAATTATGATGTGAGGCATGAGTGAGATTTTTTCTGAAATTATAATGGTTTGAACATTACAAATAAATAAAAGGATAATTTTTTCTGTAAAGATAAAATAGAAGAATAAATTTGTTATTTGTGGACGAGTTGAGTACTTCTTCTTCTTATAGTTCCTACAAGATGAAGATCCTTTGGAGGACAAAACATTAGTGAACTTTTATGTACTATTTTTAAAAATTAAAGTCTTGCTTTCTATCCCTTATAGAATACCAATTTAGAAATTAGTAGCACTAGTCATTCTCGACAAAAGCTTCAAAATTTATAAAAACATTGCTGGGTAAACAATACCAAGGCAAGTGATGGATTGCAACTCAATACAAGAAAAAAAATTGCTAGTGAAATTCTTGTATATACAAGAATGAATAATAGCCACATATTTTGACATGTGGCAAAATTTAAGCCACAAATTTGAAAATCGGTCATTTGCAAAGAAAAAACATGTGCTATATTAGTGGTTTTGGAATATTTTACAATAAACCTATATAGCAAGTTTGCAGGTTAAATATGAATTATAGTAGTTTCTCCCTATTTCGTAATAATGCACCCCCAGATGACAGTAATCCTATAATAAGTTACATATATATGGAGGGACATATAGTAACCTATCCCTATTTGGTAGTAATGCATCCTCAAATGACAGTAATTCGATTACATGGACTATAGTAACTTCTATATTCTCTCATTCTAGTTAAGTTAATATAAGTATTGTAAATTTATATGATCAAATACGAAATCAATTATCATTAACCTTATTAAACACGTGATACTGTGGATGATGATTCTTGAATATAATTTAATTTTATACATCGGACAATAGTAAGTATTGTAAATTTATTTGATCAAATACGAAATCAATTATCATTAGTCTTATTATATATAGTACATAATATAGAAATATTATTCACTCAAGGTGAATGAAAAATATATTTTGATGATAGCAAATAAATATGAAAGAAAGTCAACAAAATCAACTTTTAATAAGAGACTAATATTTCAAATACATTTATAAAGAAAAACAAGTTGAAGAGAAAATGAAGCCGATTAAACCCTGTTGACTTTTACAATAAGGAGTTCTCATACCATTATGAAGCCGATTAATTTTATAGGAAGTACATAAAGGCAAGGGATTTCCGCGTTATCAAGGATAAAGTGTAAATCAACCCTAGAAGAGTGCTACATAGAGCTAGGTATTGTATACTATACTATACGGTTAAGGGTTGTAAGACCCGATTTGCGGTGAAGAATGCTATTGTTAGCAACAAGTTCTATATTGTTCAATTTGATGATGATCACAATCATCCAATGAATGGATAAGCTCCATATTAAAATTAGTGTTTTAGTTGTTCATCCTAATTAGATGGTGTTAGTATTATCAATTCTTCTCTTGTATTCTAAATCTAACTATTGGATTTATGATGTCAGATATTGTTGTTAGAATTGTAGTTTTAAATTCTATTGTCATTTATGATATTGTGTTTGTATTTGTAAAATTAAATTTGTCTATATTTTTTATTCTATGTACAAGTAATTAGCCATTGAAATAAGTAATCTCATGATAGGTTGGATAAGTTACACTTAAAATTTTTGAGTAACATTAACTGTGTACCTTATATTGCATATATTTTATGCCACTTTTAGTAATTATGCTCTTGTAAACACGTAATCTTGGAATAATATGTTTGGTTGCAATTAGTAATAAGTACTTAAGATAAATTGTTTGTATTGTAGTAAGTTTAAAATAAATTTTTTTGATATTTGGGATTAGGGTATTCTGTAGTTAAGATAGTAGGGTTACATTGAAGATTTTGTAGTAACCGTAATTATGTACCTTATATTGTTTCTACTTTATGTCACTTTTGGTAATTGAATCATTGAAAAAAATAATCTCATAATAGTCTGGGTATGCTCACGATCTGGCAAGTAAGCACATAGGGATCGAAGCCTCAAAGATAGAAAACTAGAGGCGGAAGCTCTTATTAAAATTTCTTGAGAGGCGAAGTTCCGAATTAGATATATGAAACTCAAAGGCAAATAGATTCTGCCAGCTTGTATTCTTCCTAAATCAAATAGTTGAGTTGGATTATATGATATGATACTTTTATGGATGCTCTGAAATGCCCTTGTAACTTTTTCAACTCGTTAGGAATACCATGCTCACACATTATGGCGGTTATGAAGGTGTAACGCATGTAGGAGATTCCGCTAGCTTGTATTATCCTCAGTATACTCAAATGACTAATTCTAGTCTTGTGCAAGCACCCTACATATATTCAACCCAAAATTTCCGATTTACAACTTTGTCAAGTGCATGCTCTATCATGCACTACTATGCCTCTCATAGGATACCTACAATGAGTTGAGAGATAATATTTTAATAATAATAAGACGGATAAAATAAATGTATATAGAAGGAACGGATAAAGGGAGCAACCACGACGGACAATCATCATCACAAATGCCTGATTGATCGGTGTAAGTAATCCAATTCTGGCTAGAAGCAGGGAATATGATGACAAATCAAAGAAAAATGTGTCAAAAAATACCAGATTGTATTCCAAATGAAAGTAAACGATTTATTAAAACTATTAGGCTAACTACAAACATTACTATTAACTGACATTTAGTTACTGTGTATACTGATTAAATTATTGTCCGATCTAGTCATACTTTTGTTATTGTTAGACTAACAATTTGTGATTGCAGGGAAGCTAGACACACATAAAATAAGTGTCTTTTGCCTGATAATAAAAAAATACCTACTAAGCAAGATACCAAGGCTCTAAGATGCTTCAAAGATATTAATGAAATACTGGGTTTAGTTGTGCAACAATTTTTTGGTGCATAGTCTATTGGTGGAGGAAGTATGAATTAAATTCACACGCCAACTGAATTGAAGTCATGGCACACAAAACGTAGTATACAACAAGTCTATGGTGGGAACTACCCCAATAATATGTACGATTATGATAGAGATAACACATATTATAATTAGGATAAGTTGTAGTTCATTGAAAAGAATGTAATATATTTGGTTTGGACGTGGCCTATTTTTTTAGATAATTGTACTCTTGTAGTAACGAAATTACTATTGTCTGATGCATAAATTTAAATCATATTCACAAATCACCATCTAAAATATCATGTTTTAATAAGGCTAATGATAATTGAATTTGTATTTGATCAAACAAAATTATAAGACTTATACCCTAACTTAGAAGGAGAGAAGAGAAAAGAGAACATGAGAGAGTACTTCGCCATGAAAGATAAAAGGCAAAGAAAAATGAGATGAAACAGAAAAAATTGAAGCTTATATATGACCTTTCATATATATAGAGTATATCTTATTAAGCAATTATTGTATTTTAAAGGTATATTATCACCAACTAAGGACTAATTACTACAGTGCGTATTTGACCTACAAATCAAAAATGCGAATTATTATTAAATAATACAAACCATCAATTTAGCATACAGTTTTACTTTTTTAAAAGGTTGATTTTCGTTATTTTAAAAAGCAAATTTTCAATTTGGTGGCTCAAACTGTTACACTTGTCACTCTTGTAAAATACAAGTAATTTGTGCTTTCTTTTTTGTTTTGTACTGAGTTGACATCCGTTTCCCAACGGTAGGGATATCGAAGAGTTGAGAATTGGATAGGAGTAGTATGGAGATGCTCGGAGGGAAATGTGGAGAAGGATTGAAAAGAGAGAAAAGGGGAAGGTCATCCCTCACCTGTTTACCAGTCGTATTAGGTTCAATTGAGTTTTGTCTCTCCAACTCTCCAATCACAAAGAGATCATCTCTCCTCACTATGGCTCCATGAACTCTCTCTAGGTTCTTCACCCCCTCACCAACTAACAATAATTTTTATTATTATTTATAGCAATTAAATTATATAATAAATATATAATTAAATTTAAATTGTAATATTTAAACTAGCTATATATTAATTAAAAATTAAATTAAATGTATGTTATAAAATTTTAATGTTTAATGGTAATGAATAGTAGTTCTTTATTAATCAATTCTATTTATATTTATAAAATAAATTTTTATAAGATTTTTTATTTATGTTTTTCTTCTATATCATCACTTCTATCCCTATTTCTCTTGATTTTCTAAAAAAAAGCTTATATTTATATTTTTAATTTATATATAATGAATTACTAAATTAAATTAAAATTAAAATTATAAATTTAAAACTAAGAAATAATTATATTTTTTTATTAATATATATTTAAAGAATTAATGTTTTGCAATTAAATATATTGGTACATGTGAAATTTTATGTAAGGAATTGTTAAAGAAAAAATAATATTTTAATTTAATAGATAATATGATAGATAATCTAATGTGGAGCAAAATAGAGATAAAATTTATTTTTTTCTCTATTTTAGAAAATATGTTAAGAAAATCTAATACAAATATTCTCTGATTCAATCTTCTTATAATTTTATGAGAATTATTATTGTAAAATATTGTAGAAACTAGAAAAACCATTCCAATCTCATATCTAGAAATGGAGTCTTCTATCCTTATTTTCCTTCATTGGGTTTGTTTAGTAGTAGTACATAAGTAATACTTTTGCACATTTTACTTAAAAGCAAAATATGTTGTTTATTCACATCAATAAAAGTAAACTAATTTTTACGTAAATGTACCAAAAATATACTTCTGCACAAGTAGAGATTTTGTTATTTTTTCCAAAAAAAAGTATACTCCTTTCATATTTTATCCTATTACTAACTACTTTTCACAATTTCCAATTGTGTTTACACTGGCAGACATCACCGCCATAATGCTTACTCACTGGATTTTTGTTCTAAATTTATGTTCGGTTTGTATTTCTTAAAATGGATTGTATTTTCTATTGATTTAAGCTAAATCATTGTTTGATATCTTTGCTGGAATTATACATTTACTAAGTTTCTATCCAGTTAAATTGTACACGCCTTGCATGTGTCATGATGACTAGTATATATAAAACAACATTTATCTTAGTTTTTTTATAAGGCCACATTGCTTATTAAACGTTGTCTTCAAATATAGTAATTTGAATTCAATTAGGAGTAATTTATGCATATTCTATAGTTAAAATGAAGAATTAGTCTATCTTTAAATCAAATTCTATGAAAGTGGAAACTTAATACCATATTTATTTGTTTTGTAAGTTTTGTATAATAAATAAACGTTACCTAAAGGAAAGAAAATAGACCATCTGAAATTTAATTTGTCATAATAGTGAAAGAGAAAGTTATCGTGACATTTAATTTGCAATAATACTGGAAATTGACTAAAAGATATGATTTTTTTTTTATTTTACTAATAAATTAAAATCTTAATTTAATTTTTAGCATATTAATGAAGAGTGTCCACATGCCAATCAATTAGGGTGGACACTTAGAGCAATAAGTTTTCCTTTTAATTTATTATATATGATATATACACATATATATATATATTATTTATATTCTCGTAGTCAGATCACTTGATTGAGGATTGGAGCGAGCCCAAGGAATAGTCGCCAGTTAAGTGGGACTGTTTGAAATGTCACTAGTGGAGTTCTGGGAGCTACAATCAATAAGATACCATCAACAAGAAAAAAGGCGGAGGTCAGGAGAGAGAGGTGGGTGGGAGAGAGAAGAAGTAAACGATATATTAAAACTATTCTAATGAACTACATATGTTACTATTAATTGACATTTAGTTATTGTATACCCCGATTCAATTATTATGCATTTTGGACATACTTTTGTTATTTTTACACCTACAATTTTTTATTGCAGGGAAGCTAGGCATACCTAAAATGAGCATCCTTTGCCTGACAATAAAAAATAACCCTACTAAGCAAGATATAAAGGCTCTAGGATGCTTTGAAGATATTAATGAAGCATCGGGTTTAGTTGGGCAACAATTTTCTGGTGCATGGTCTATTGGTGGAGGAAGTACGAGTTAAATTCACACTCAATTGAATTGATGTCATGGCATACAGAACGTAATATATAACAAGTCTATGGTGGGAACTGCCCCAACAATATAGATTAAATACTTATTATGATTAGCATGAGTTGTAGTTCATTCAAAAGAATGTAATACGTTTGGTTTTGACGTGGCCAATTTTTTTAGATAATCGTACTCTTGCAGTAGCGAAATTACTATTGTCACGCCCCCGGATCCCAAGCACCCGGAACCCGAGGGAGTGAGTTGCTGCAATCCAAACACAACCCAAACACACCTAAAATAAAAAACAAACGCG